>JASAMX010030209.1:0-38121 GCA_030248175.1 Microlaimidae sp. YZB2_3 | reverse complement strand
AAGTTTAGTTTTTTGAAGACTGAATGGAAAAAACGAGTTGTTAAAAAACGTAATATAAAAGACGAAAATACCGAAAACCATTATAACTCACAGTCCTGCAAGGGGAATAAAGACTGTTTTTTCTTGCTAACTAGGACGTAAGCCTAAACAGGAAAAAGTCCGAAATACCCAGCTTAGTAGAATTCTTGGCAAACACAAAATTCCACCCACTCCGACTCCGATACCGCCTCAAATTTCTGCAGATTATATATTGATGTGCAGCTCAGACGGAATTAACAGAATCTCGATTAAAATGAACCAATTTGAATGTTTTTTTTTTAATCAATTTGGATTTTTTTACGTGTAATTTTTTAGAAATTATTAATTTTTAACTGCATTACACTATAAAAACATTAAATTAAGCTTAAAAACCCTAAAATTTCTAAATTTTAAAAGAAATATAATTAATTAATCTTAAGAAACTGATTAACTTCCAATTATTGATAAACTTCCAGTCTATAGGCAAATAGAATCTAGCTGACCGCGATATTTGCAGTATTGAATCGACTATTTAACAACAAAAAAATTCACAATTTTTCAGTAAAACGGATTTTTATCAAAGATTTAAACCTTTATTTAAATAATTATTTATCAAATTATTTAATTTAGAACCTAAAAACAAATTTTTTAAGGGCTAAGGTTAGTTAATTTTTGTATATTTTGTGAAAAGGTGGAATTAAAAAAAAAATCTGCGTTCTTATTATTGTTTTTAAAAAAAACACGTCACTACCGCACAATTTTAATTGGTCCCCTCATGTCTGCTTTCTAATTTTCAGCGTCAGCCAGATATAATTCAACCATAGTGCAAAAATGGTTTAGATTTGTGCTTTGATTTGTTTGATAAATGATTTTTTATGTGAATATAGGGTTTGGTTAAGGGTTAAGATTCACGGTTTTTGGTTTTTAAATTGAAACATTTGTTATGATAAATATCAAGGATGTTTTATGTTAGAAAATTTGCAGAAAAAAAAATATTTAGAGAAAAAAAACATAATATTTTTCCTAAGCCTAAGCGAAACCTACAAATCAAAATAAAAATCTAAACAAAGCTTAAAAGCTATTAAAATTCCGAATAGATCACTGCTTAAATAAAAAAATATTTATTTAGGAAGATATTATGCCGAAAATATATTTTCCGGACACCAAAGGTTTTAAAAGTATTGTAGAAAGCTTTAAAAACTTTTAAAACTTAAAATTTGGCTAATTTCCGTGATATATTGCACGAAAACTGCGTAATTTAATCAACACTGACAAAATTTGCATAATGTTAAAAACTACGGTAAATTACGGTAGATTTTGGACGGTCTAGGAGTCGGAGTCGGTGAAATTTAGTGTTTGCCGAATTGTTAAATTAAAAGCAGTTTGAGTTAATTCATTTTCATTATTAATTATTGAAATTAAAACTAATTAAATACATCTTTAAATAAAATGTTACCTTGATAAAATAAGTTTTTTTTAGGCTAGGGTTTTGTTCATGATTTTATAGGCCGATTGAAGAAAGTGATATTCAGGGTGGTGTGCGAAAGTTTCGTCTTTTGTATTACGTCTTTCCACATCTCGTCTTCAGAAACCTCGTGTTTTGGTTGCAATTTTCTTAACGTACTTTTCAAAAACAAATTTTTAACTTGAAAAGTTAATTAATTGTCGTGCCAATCAGGGCCGTACCCAGGATCAGGGGCGTAGCCAGGAATGGTTGACTGGGGAGGCCGGAGCGAGAAAAGGTGGGGCACAATTGTCATCATTCAAAAAAGTGCTAAAAGGAGAGGGGTTCGGGGGCGGCGGAGCCCCCCTTCCTTAACTATGTGAGGGGGGTCTGGGAGGCTTTAGCCCCCCAAAAAAATTTTTTCAAAATAGAGCCAAAAACTGCTATAAGAAACCTTAAAAACATCGAATTTAGTAATTTAGCAGTCCATCCATAATCTGTATGAATCAATATTTTTTATTCCAAAAGCGAGTACATCAAAGTTCACATCACATTGCAGTTATATAGCTTGAAAGATTTTTTGTTTACAAAAACAGTTTGGAGCTGAATACTCCTTTTAAGTTTAAGACACTCTTAAAACATATATATTCATTAGAAAATTTTTGTTAGACAGGTAGATCTTCAATAACAAATATAAATTGATGTAATAATGGACCTATGTAGCTTTACAAAAATTGGGTCAGCGGTCCCACCACGAAACAAAGTTCCTCTCAAATTAAATGCATTTTGTTGTATTATTTTTGAAATTAGAATAGCACAAATAATAGAACATCTATTTTGAAAAATTTTGACGTGCTTTTTTGTATTAAATTAAAGCATTATAAAATTTTTTTTTCTGGTTAACCAAAATAAATTTACATATGAAAAACCTTAATGCTTAAAATAGCTCTGAATAATGGTCATAAGTTGCCAAAAGTATTCGAAATTGTTTTAATATTGTCGTTTTATCTCCGGTTTCTGAAAAACTTCGGTAAGAATCATTGGTTTTATAACAAATTTTGATTTCTCAGCAGGACCGCGGACCCAAAATTTTTTAAGGCTAGATATTTCCATACTAACAGCTATAATTGAGTCAAAATTGGATAAAAAACTACTCTAAAACTTTTTTATTAGTTTTGTTATGTTTTGGCTCAGGAACACCTTCACGTTTACGCTTCACATTTACCTTAAGACTTGTTAAAAAATGGGGGAACACCCCCAGACCCCCCGGCCGACGCTTTGCGTCAGCTGGCGCCGCTACGCGGCGCAGGCGGCGGCGCTGCGCGCCGCTTTTGTGGCACTTTTGGTCCCCCCAGACCGCCCCCCCGAAATGAAATCCTGGCTACGCCACTGCATGTAATTATTGCATTAAGTAATTTATTGATTAAAACCATAGATAAAAAACCAAACCCAAAAATCAAACAAGAATCTAAAATATGACTACCATATCCATAGATGAACAAGGGGGGTAGGGTGGGGTCCACCCCCCCCCCTAGCCTCGAAATTTTGGCCCCCCCCCCCCCTAGAAAAAAATCCAGGGGGCCCCCTCTCCCCAAAATTTCGATTTTTTCACCCCTGACCCCCCTCTAGATTTTGAAATCTGACCCCTCCTCTCGAGAAAATTTTAAGTACTTTTTTTATACTAAATTTTCTTGCAAAAACGTCAATTTTTAACACAAATTCATGTTTTTACACCCTTTTTATACCTGAATATCGCTTTTTATTCAATAAATTGTAGTATTATCCTATAAAAACTATTATTAAAGTTATTATGGTTTAAAACTGTTTTGCTTTGGACACCGGACCCCACCTGACCCCCCTCTAGATTTCAAAATTTTGCACCCCGGGTCGACCCCCCCTAAAAAGGGAGGGGGGTTCGACCCCCCCTAGGACCCCCCTCCTAGATTTTGAAAAGTCATTTACCCGGGGTAAACACACCCCCTCTGGCTTTTTGACCGTGTTCATCTATGACCATATCCAATGATAATATTGGTCCTTGAACAGTGGAATATGGAGTATTACTTGTCTTAATTACAATACAACTTCTTGTTTCAATGAACAACCTTAATGGTTTTTTTAAGTCAGTTGTTGTAGTAAACTGTTAAAAAAACTTTTTGACTGATACAAAAATTTTTTTCTAATGTATTTTTTCTTACTGATCTTCAAATTGTTTTATATTTTTACTGTGAAGAAAAAAATTTAATTAACCGCTAAATTAAAATAAAAACTTGGTTTTAACATTGCTGGAAGTCCGGAAAATCTAAAAATTTACAAAAAAAATATAAATTCGATAGTCACATGGACCACCGAAATTATGGACAACAAATTTGTTTTTGTTTAAAAAGCCAATTTAAGCTTTTTTTTAATCAGATTTATTCTTTCTAAGCCCAAGCAAAGCCTAAAAATTAAGCTAAATTGTATTATGAAACATTTTTATTAAATTATCCCATTTTTTATATCTTAATTTTTTTCACGACTGAATTTTGATACATTTTTAAGCGGTTGCTTTGCTGTGCAAAATTGGTGAAGACCAGAAAAAAGTAAAAATATTTTTAGAACCACTAGATTCTCAGCAATGTAACAAATATTCATTCATATTGGTTAAAGCACTATTAAAAAAGTTTTCTTAACAGCATAAAATGTACCTTGAAAAAAGGCATTTTTTGGTTATAAAACACCATTTATTTTCTTAAAGAGTAGTTTAATCACTTTTTAATGCCCAAAACTAAGATCGCAAAGTCAGAATTAACCTAGAAACATGTTTTTTTATTTATGTTTGTTTGGCGGAATTCTCAAACTGATTTTTGGTACACGTTTAGCAGACCTGTGCACTGCCCCCCCCCCCCCGGGGTTTAAACGGGGGGGGGGCAATTCCAAAACGGGGGGGGGGCACGGGGGGGGGCAACTTTTTTGAAACGGGGGTGGCAATAAAACGGGGGGGGGGCAAGCAGGGGGGAAAGAAAAAAAGAGAAAAAAAGGAGAAAAAGAGAAAAAAAGAAGGGAAAAGAGAAAAAAGAGACAAAAAAGCGAAAATAAGGTAAAAATAGGTCTGAAATGGCTTAAAATACATTGAAATAGGCTAAAAACTGCAAAAAATTCGCGATGATGGCGTCATCATAGGTCAAAAATGGCGTCATATTTTTAGGGTACTTTTTCATTTTTTGGGGGGGGGGGGGCAATAAAACGGGGGGGGGGGGGGCAAATCCTCCAATAAAACGGGGGGGGGCATTTTCAGACCGTGCACAGGTCTGCGTTTAGTACTTGTATCCACTCAAACATATTCATTTCATTAAAACAAACCCAGTTTGGTATTATTAATTTTATCATATTAGTAGAAGTGTTATCACATAAGAAATATCTGAGTGTAAGACAAAAACGGCTTGACTTAACACCAAACATAAATAACAATATTTGTACTAGACCAATTTTAATGCATTTTAAGCTATTTTAGACATATTTTTACCTTAATTTCTCTTTTTCTGTCCTTTTTTCTCGTTTCCCTTCTTTTTTTCATTCTTTTTCTCCTTTTTTTCTTTTTTTTTCTTTCTGTTTCTCCCTTGTTTGCCCCTTCCCCATTTCAAAAAAGTTGCCCCCCATGCTCCCCTATTTTGGAATTGCCCCCCCAATAAAACCCCGGTGGGGGGGCAGTTCACATCACAGGTCTGTAAATTTTAAGCACATTTAGCAGATAAGCCTAAAATGCATACCAACAAGAACGTACCCGTTTTATTGCCCCCCCTGTCAAAAAATGAAAAAGTCCCTAAAATTATGAAGCCATTTTTGACCTATGATGACGCCATCATCGCGAATTTTTTTGCAGTTTTTAGCCTATTTCAATGTATTATAAGCCCTTTTAGACCTATTTTTTTAACCTTATTTTCGCTTTTTTGTCCCTTTTTTCCCTTTTCCCTTCTTTTTTCTCCCTTTTTTCTTTCTCCTGTGCTTGCCCTCCGGTTTAGAATTGCCCCCCAATAAAACCCGGGGGGCAGTGCACAGGTCAACCAGTTTTTGCATTTGTTGCACTGGAACTATTTCTGTAAACATTTGGCCGCAGTGCGCGCACGGAAAAATAGTTTTGGACGAGCCGGGGTTGGGATGAATGTAACCGCACATCGCCATCAGTAAACGCGGCAGCCAGGATGGCTGCTGCATAGCAGGAAAAAATAGTTGCAGTCAGGCACAAAGTGGAAATCTTTGTGCTCCAGAAAAATATTGAATGGTATTGGCCTTCCCTTCCTGGATAAATCTATTCCGGTCCGGGTAGAGTCGCTGCGTAGAAGCTCCGTCGTTGACTCCCCCCCTAGCGTCAAAGCTTTGAGGGCCCTTCCCTAGAAAAAAATCCAGGGGGCCCTCCCCCAAAATTTTTGAATTTTTTACTCCTGACCCCCCTCCCCTCTTGAAAAAATTTTAGGTACTTCTTTTATACTAAATTTTCTTTCAAAAACGTGAATTTTTAACACAAATTCATGTTTTTACACCCTTTTTTTAACCTAAATATCGCTTTTCATTTAATAAAATGTAGCATTATCTTATAAAAAAACTATTATCAAACATTTAATGGTTTAAAAGTATTTTGTTTTGAAAATTGGACCCCACCTGAACCCCCTCTAGGTTTCAAAACCTTCCACCTCGGGTCGACCCCACCCTAGAAAGCTAGGGGGGGTTTGACCCCCTCCCCTAGATTTTGAAATGTCATTTACTTGGGGTAAACACCCTTTAGCTTTTTGACCGTGTTCATCTCTGAATATAAGTTTGGAATTTTTTGGAAACACTTTAAAAATGCTTGTGAGTTTAAACTCGGTGGTTGTGAGATAACAATGTGTGTTGGTGAGATTTTAAATAATGAGAAATCATCTTTTTTTGCTTGTGAAAACAAAAACTGCTATAGGATTTTTGGGCAAACACCCTAACTTTTTGGATTAAAACTTCTAATAGGTACTAAAAAAAGAAATTATTAGAAGAAATAAACAATTAGAAAATTTTTGAACACTAACTGAGCATTTTATTTGGTTTCTTTTCACAAAAAATGCATTTTATTCAGTGTTTGTTCAGAAAAAAATGCATTCTATCCAGTGCTTGTTAAAAAACGACAGGGGGAGCCAGTGGCGTGCCCAGGATTTCATTTTGGGGGAGGGGCGGTCTGGGGAGGGTACATACTAACCCCTGGGGGAGGGTCGGTGGCAGCCCCCCAGAAATGGGGGGTCTGGGGGGCGAGAGCCCCCCAGCGGGGTCAAGGGGCAGAGCCCCTTGTCAGGGGGGTCTGGGGGGCAGAATGCCCCCCGGGGGAGAAAATTTTTAATTTAAGGCGCTAAAATACACTAGAAATTTTAATTCCAGATGATAATTAAAACAAAATTTAAGTTTTTTTTATTCCTATCCATTTAAAACATGTGTTTAAATTGTTAATAAAAGGTTAATAGTGTTTATAGTAGTTTTATTTAACATGTATGCCTTAACTATTGAGCGGCAAAATCGATTGAAATGGAAAAACTGAGATAAATTGTCAATTTAAACTACCCGCGAAGCGGGAAAAATTTGGTTTTTTGACTATTAATATGCTTTTGGAAGGCTTTAGGGAAGTTTCTGTATTAATATTTAAGAAAAAAAAGTTTCTCTCCCAAAATTCAAAAAACGTAAGGGTCCCCCCTTACGAAAAAATCCGGCTTCGCCGGATTTCGGGGGGGGGGGGGGGCGGGGGCGCCGGCCCGCCCCCCCTGGCACGCCACTGGGGGGAGCTATCCCCCGGTTCCCCCCCCCCGGGTAAGGCCATGCCATTAAACAAATTATCATAATAAGTAATAAGTAAAGTTTGCTTGATTTTTAGACTTCGCTTACCTAAGCAGAACCTCAAAATCAAACAAAACATTAAATTTAGCTTGATTTTAAGGTTTTGCTTAGGTTGCTTAGAGAAAATAAGCTCTAAAGTCCACGATAAATGTTATTTGTGAATTTTATCACGATAATTTACTTAAAAAATAACGGTTTTAAACAATCCATCTTTCCGGTGACCACTTGAATGGGTTGTTCTTGAAGAATGCTGGTAAATTAAGGTTTTTTAGATTTTAATTAAAAAACATCATTAGGATTTTTTTTAATTTAGCAAAACTTTATCATAATGAAATTATAAAAACCCTACTTTTAAAAAATACTTTAGTTTTAAGCTTTAAAAAGCTTTTAGTTACAAAAACTTTAACCTAAGCGCAAGCAAAACCTAAAAATTCAACAAAACTTTATTATGATAGAATTGTGATAAAGTTTTTTTTATTTTAGGGTACATTTAAAAGATCATGGAAGTTAGCCAATTAACGCAAGAACCTGTCTTTTCAGTTATTTGCAGCTTTTTCAATAAGTTTGGGTCGGTACTAGGACTAAAACCGTTATCATTTGCTAAATTGGAATCTCTTCTGCTGTTTGATAAAGATGGTCGAAGTAAGCAACGACCTTTGTGCTTTGCTTTGGTGTTTTTTTTTTGGGGGGGGGGGCAGAAGGGTCCCCGGGGGGGGGGTACCCCAGAGCCAAAATTGGGGGGGGGGGAGTCTCAAAACCACCCCCCCAACTCAAAATTTCAAATAAAAACCAAAAATGGTTTTGTGTGTTTTTCTTTTTTTTTGGGTGTAGGTTTTTGTTTTTTTTGGCCTGGGGCCTCCCCCCTAGAAAAAATCCAGGGGCCCCCTCCCCCCCAAGCTCGAGAGAGGTCCGGCCTGACCCCCCCTAACCCCCCTACCGACCAATTTAAAAGTACACTTTTTTATATACTGTCAAAAACACCGTTTTTTAGTTAAAAACAGTGTTTAAATACACTTTTAAGGCTTAAATAGGCTGTTTTAGTATACAAAATTTAATATTAGACCTAAAAACACTTGACTTATTGATTAAAAAAACTTTGTTAAAAAATCGGACCCCTCTGACTTCTCTAAATTTGAAATCTCGCACCCGGGGTCGACCCTCCCCTAAAAAACCAGGAAAGTCCGGACCCCCTGGACGCTGGACCCCCCTAAAAAATCCACCTGGGGGTGGACCCCCCTTAGCGAACCTGACCAAAAACACCTATGGTCCATTACTTTTTGATGCTACAATCACGGATGTTTTTGGTCAGGTCCGCTAGGGGGGGGGGGGTCCGGGGGGGGGGGGGGGGGGGGGGGGGGGGGGGGGGGGGGGGGGGGTGGGGGGGGGGGGGGGTTTTTGGGGTTTGTTTTTGTTTTTGTTTTTGGTTTTGGTTTTGTTTTCCACTCCCCCAAAACGACGATATGGAAGGCCAAAATTTTTAGGGACGCGCCCCCCCTTGGGTTCTAGTCCAGGGGGTCCGACCGAACCCCCTTACTTTTTAAGGGGGGGGGGGGGTCGACCCCGGGTGTGGGATTTGAAATTTAGGAGGGGGGTGCTCAGGGGGTCTAATTTTTTAACAAGTTTTTTTTAAATCAATAATTTAAGTGTTTTTAGGTCTAATATTGAATTTTATATACTAAAACAGCCTATTCAAGCCTAAAAATTGTATTTAAACACTGTTTTTAACTAAAAAATCATGTTTTTGACAGTAAATAAAAAATTATACTTCCAAATTGGTCCGGAGAGGGGGGAGGGGAGGAGCGTCAACCTCGCTAGGGAGATCAGGCCGAACCGCTCTTGAGCTTTGGGGGGGGAGGAGGCCCCCTAGATTTTTTCTAGGAAGGGTACGAAATTTTGGCTCAAGGGGGGGAGGTGGACCCCTCTTTCCCCCCAAAAACACATATGGCTACACTACAATGTTTATTAGATTTCAATTTTATTTTATTAGATTAAAATCGTTGATTATTATTTATTGGTCTTAATAGTTACAAAAAATATATTTTTTAAGAATGGGCGTCTAGAGGTTTGGATTTGATCCCCCTTTCTTGAGGTTGCCAAGGGTAAAAATTTGGAGGTTTAGAAAGGCAATTTTTTTAAATTTTACTGGCGCTACGCTTTGTTTAGAAAAAAAAAAAAACAACGCAATCGTTCATTTTTAAAATCATCATTAAAAAAGAAACCGCAACGCAATTGTTCAGGTTTGAAATCATAGCTAATTTTTTAATTCTTTTTACAGTTAAATTTATAAAAGTTTTTATAGAAAAAACTAAAATTGTTTGTAGTTATGAATTTTAAAACATTCTTTAGATTTTTTAAATTTATCTCTCTTTCAAAATTTGTGAAATTTCAAATCCATAACCAATAAAGCATTTATTAGGTGCCGAATTTTTCGCTGTTTATAACGGTTAAAGTTTTGACCCCTTTTTAAAAAAAAATATTTCAGGTTAGATATACTCTCTGTTATAATATCTTGGCTACGCCTATGGTTTTTAAGTGCCAATTTTATTCAAAACTGGAGTTATTGCGTTTAAATTTTGATTGATAGGACGTATTTATTAAAAAAATGTATTGCATGATAATGAACTGCCTAATTTATTATGAACTTTATAAACATTCCAACTTTTCTTCCATAAACATATTTGTAATAATGTTTCAAAAACAAAAATAATATAAATCGTACGAGGTTTATTACAGTTTTGTGAACAGCCTTTCATATTTTAGGCCCCAAATTACTATTAAGATGGAATTTAAAAATAATTGTTTTAATTTTTAAAAATATTTTCAGTCGACAAGGATTTAATTGATCTTCATGTGAGATTGCTAAGAAAAGCTGGAGCGAAAGGCGCAAGCCATGCAAACTTTGAAAAGTCTTTGTTGAAGGTAAGTAACCTGTTAAATTTTTTTTAACCCAGAATTTCGGATATTGCTGACACCCCCCCCTAAATTTGGGGTACCCGGGGACACCCCCCCCCCCAAATTCGCCTCCCGGAGAAAAATTTTTAAATGTTATAAAACGACTAAAAAAAATTTTCTGCGCTTCGCGCGGAGAGTTAATTGTTAATTTACAATTTATCTTAGTTTTTCGATTACAAATCGATTATCCTGTTCAGTAGTTAAGGTATACAGTTTAATAAAACTACTATAAACACTATTATCCTTTAATTAACGTTTTAAACACATGTTTTAAATGTGTAGATATAAGAAATCTTAAATTTTGTAATAAGTATCATCTGGAATTAAAATTTCAAGTGTAAGTCCTTAAATTAAAAATTTTCTCCCCCGGAGGGCATTCTGCCCCCCGGACCCCTCTGACAAGTGGATCCGCCCCTTGACCCCGCTGGGAGGCTCTCGCCCCCCAGACCCCCCATATCTGGGGGGTTCCCGCCCCCAGACCCCCCTTCAGGGATAGTAGGGCCACCAGACCGCCCCCCCCCCCGAAATAAAATCCTGGGCACGCCACTGCAAAAGGGGGGGGGGTCTGTATAACCCCAAATTTTTCCCTTTGCCGACCTAAAAGAGGTGTCTAGACCATACATGGGCAAGTTGGTCCGGAGTGGGGGGGGGTTAAACCCCAAATTAGGGGGGGGGGGAGGTTAAAATCCGAGAAACGCAAAATACCCATATCGTTTTTTTTTCTGGAGTGCATTTTACCCATATCGTTTTTCGATTTTGAAGGAAAAATAGGTAAAAAACGCTAATTTTAGGTCAAAAAGCCCTTTTTATAGCATTTTTGAACTTTTTATTGCTTAAAACATTCATTTTGACCTCAAAACTTAAGTTTGGGGACAGTTAGAAGTCATTTTAAAGACCTTTTTTTCCTTTATTTTTCCCAAATTGGGGGGGGTAACATTTTCCCCCCCCCCCCACTTTTGAGCGGGGGGGGGGATGAAACCCCCCTTCTCAGAATTTGGGGGGGTTAAGCCCCACCCAACCCCCCCCCCCCCGTGCCTATGTATGGTCTAGACCCCCCCCTAGCTACGCCCATGTATGTATATAATCTTTAATTAAATATAAGATTATGGATTAAAAAGTTTGTGATACTTGACTTTATAATCAAGACAATAATATTAATATTCTATTATTACGTATTTTAATAATATAATTATTAAAAAAACTATGATTTCTAATCTAATTATAAGAATATATAAACACATTATTAATAAAAAAAATTAAAAAATACAATTTGTAAGTTGCAATAAGGTCTTATTTTAATTTTACACAGTTTTAAAGTATTTATAAGCTTGTTTTACTTTTTTACACGTTTTAAGCCCATTTTTAGGCAGCGCGAAAATATTGGGTACATCCCCTTTAAAATTTGGGTCTTGCCAGACACCCCCCTCCTAAAATTTGACACCCCCCCCTATACCCCCCAAATCCTAGAGGCTGCCCACCTATGAATTTGTGTATAATATAAATGTTATAAAAACAAAATATAAGGAAAACAAAACAAATTAATACATAAAAGCTTAGGAATAAAATTATATATTTTTAACCAGATCAAACAAACAACCAAAAAACAAAAAGACCCATTATGGCCATGGGTCAAAACCATAGATGAGAAAGGGAAGGGACAGGTTGGGGTCCACCCCCCTAGCCTCGAAATTTTGAGACCCTCCCTAGACGAAAATCTAGGAGCCCCTCTCCCCCCAAAATTTCCGAATTTTTTACCCCTGACCCCCCTCTGGAATTTAAAATCTGACCCCCTCGGGAAAATTTTAGGTACCTTTTTTATACTAAATTTTCTTCCAAAAACGTGAATTTTTAACACATATTCATGTTTTTACACCCTTTTTACACCAGAATATCGCTTTTTATTCAATAAAATGTAGTATTATCCTATAAAAAAACAATTATTAAAGTTATTATGGTTTAAAACTGTTTTGCTTTGGACACCGGACCCCACCTGACCCCCCTCTAGATTTCAAAATTTCGCACCCCGGGTCGACCCCCCCTAAAAAGCTAGGGGGGTCCAGGCTCCCCTGGGACCCCTGTAGAATTCAAAATTCGATTTACTCCGGGTAACCACCCCCCTAGCTTCCTGGACCGTTCTCACCTCTATGGTCATACATGGGCAAGCGCAAGTTGGTCCGGAGTGGGGGGTTAAAATCCGAGAAACGCAAAATACCCATATCGTTTTTTTTCTGGAGTGCATTTTACCCATATCGTTTGTCGATTTTGAAGGAAAAATAGGTAAAAAACGCTAATTTTAGGTCAAAAAGCCCTTTTTATTGCATTTTTGAGCTTTTTATTGCTTAAAACATTCATTTTGACCTCAAAACTTAAGTTTGGAGGCAGTTAGAAGTCATTTTAAAGACATATTATTCGCCATTTGCAATTTTGTGCCAGGTCAACTTTTGCTCCCCCCTTCTGATCTGGCGGGGGGATTCTGAAAATTTGGGGGGATTAACTCCCCCAACCCCCCCCCCCGTACATGTATGTCTACATAGGTCACCGTAGGGGGGGGGGTGTTGGGGGGGGTCACCCCCCCCCTACGGCCTCTGAGACCTATCCCCCCCCCTAAGGCCCATTTTTGACCCCTCCCCCCCCCATCGACCCCTTGAACCCCCGACCCCCCCCCCTAAGGCCCATTTTTGACCACCCCCCCTAACTAGAATTTCCCAAAAAATGCTTAAAAAATGGTCAAATTTCGTCAAAAAATTGTCAATTTTGGTCAAAAAAATGGTACCCGGGGTGTGACCACCCCCCCTGTTTTTTTAAAAAAAAAACACCCCGGGGTGTGACCCCCCCCCTGGAGGTCAAAAACCTCCACACCCCGGGGTGTGGACCCCCCCCCTGAGCCGTCGAAGGTCGGTGACCTATGTATGTCTATGGTCAATACATTTATCCCATCACGAGATAATAATAATAGCATCATCAGTCAAGATTTTTGTTAGGAGTCTCAAAATAAAATAAAATAAATTTTATTATATTCCTAAAAAAGAAACGTCAGATCCGGCCAAGATCCGGTCTTTTTAAAAAAAGATCCGGCCGGACCGGACCAAATCCAAAAATGGCTGGATATATCAGATCCGCCGGACCTGACCGGATATCCGGTCAGGCCCTACCCATGTAAATTCGCAAAACTAAACAAAATAAAATTAAACTCTGTATGTATATTTATAATTGTTGTTTTTTTAATAGTTTTGCAATATTGAACCCTCTCTTACCGACCAGTATTTCAAATTGGAAAGATTTGGATATGCCCACACTCCTTTGGCATCCAAGCTAACTATCCTAAAAGTGCTATGTGAAAGACAATTTGATTGGAATTTAAAGTTTAAAGATCAGGTAAGTCGTTGCGAAATATTAAGAAAAAAACTTACATAGGTGGTTTTTTGCCGTAAACAAGGTAGTTTTTGTTATATTGTCGTCGTATAGTAGGCAAGGTGGTAATTATAGAAACTATAGGTCCATAGGTGAGAAAGGGGGGGGGGCAGGGTGGGGTCCACCCCCCTCCTAGCCTCGAAATTTTGGGACCCTCCTAGACAAAAATCCAAGGGGGCCCTCTCCCCCCAAATTTCCGAATTTTTTACCCCTGACCCCCCCCCCTCTAGAATTTGAAATCTGACGCCCCTCCCCCTTTAGGAAAATTATGGGTACTTTTTTTATACTAAATTTTCTTCCAAAAACGTGAATTTTCATTACATATTCATGCTTTTACACCCTTTTTATACATGAATATGTCTTTTTATTCAATAAAATGTAGTATTGTCCTATAAAAAGAACAATTATTAAAGTTATTATGGTTTAAAACTGTTTTGCTTTGGACACCGGACCCCACCTGACCCCCCTCTAGATTTCAAAATTTCGCACCCCGGGTCGACCCCCCTAAAAAGCTAGGGGGTCTTGACCCCCTGGGACCCCCCTCCTAGAATTCAAAATTCGATTTACCCCGGGTAACCACCCCCCCTAGCTTCCCCGAATGTTCTCACGCACCTATGTATAGGTCCTTTTATATAGTGTAACACAATATCAAAATTTATTTTGCAAAATTTCGCAAACCGAATAAAATATTACAAGTTGTCACTTTAAACAAGCGTTGTCACTTAAATAGTAAAATAAATTCAAGTAGGCAACATAAAATTATGTCTGTTCAGAAGCTTGTATTAGCCATTAGTGCGAGTTCTAAAAAGCGTTTTCTTCTTTTACATGTTTTTTTCGTAATCACTGACTATCATAGGTGAAAACGATCCGGGAAGCTAGGGGGGGTGGTTACCCGGGGTAAATTGAATTTTGAATTCTGGGGGGGGGCTCCGAACCCTCCTAGCTTTTTAGGGGCGGTCGACCCGGGGTGCGAAATTTTGAAATCTAGGAGGGGGGGGTTCAGGTGGGGTCCGGTGTCCAAAGCAAAACAGTTTTAAACCACAATAATTGGGGTTTTTTTTTCTTTCCTATTAATAATTGTTCTTTTTATAGGGTAATACTACATTTTATTGAATAAAAAGCAATATTCTGGCGTAAAAAGGGTGTAAAAACATGAATATGTGTTAAAAATTCACGTTTTTAGAAGAAAATTTAGTATAAAAAAGTACCTAAAATTTTCCCGAGGGGGAAGGAGGCGGGTCAGATTTCAAATTCCAGAGAGGGGTCAGGGGTAAAAAATTCGGAAATTTAGGGGGAGGGGGGCCCTTGGATTTTTGTCCAGGAGGGGTGGACCCCAGCCTAGACCCTACCCCCCTTTTTTCACCTATGATCACTATACTTTTTCGTTCACAATTAAAACAATTTTTTACATAAAGTTTACACAACTTGTTCGTTAAATTTGGCGTTGTTTGGCGTCCAACATGAATTACTAAAAAAATGAGTGGGCGGTAATCCTTAACAGAAAGTACAACCGCTAAACTAAAATCTAAACTGTAAAAAATGGTTGTTGGTACTCCAAAGTTTGAGGGGTGGGTGGATCTCCCAGATTTTTTTTTTTTTTTGGGGGGGGGTATACCCATAGGTGGGCAGGGGGGTTGGAGGGTTATACCCCCAAAAAATCCCAACTATAGACTATAGCCGACACCCCCCCTGAAATTTGGGGGTACCCCGGACATCCCCCTAAAATTTGGGGGGTCCCAGTACTAAAAACGCTAAAAATGGGGTATTTGAGGTATACCCCAAAAAGTTTTTTGGGACACCCTCCCCCAAATTTAGGGGGTCGAGTATACCCCCTCCCAAAAAAAAATCCGGGAGGCTGCCCACCTATGGGTATACCCGACCCCCGAAATTTGGGGGGTGTCCCGAAATTTTTTTAGGTATACCTCAAATACCCCATTTTTTTAGTACTGGGGCCCCAAAATTTTAGGGGGGGGGGTGTCCGGGGTACCCCCAAATTTTAGGGGGGTATACGTATAACCACCCAACCCCCTCTCCATCTATGTCCTCTACCATAAGTGGGCAGGAGGGGGTTATACACCCACTCATAAGTGGACAGCCTCCCCGAATTTAGGGGGTATACCCGACCCCCGAATTTTAGAGGGAGGTTTCCCAAAAATTTTGGGGTTATACCTCAAATACCCCATTTTTAGCGTTTTATGTAGTGGGACCTTCGAAATTTTGGGGGTGTCCGAGGTACCTCCAAATTTGGGTGGAGGGAGGGGGGGGGGCTGTCGGCCATACTCTGGATTTGGGAGGTATAACCGATAACCCCCACCCAACCCCCCTGCCCATCTATGCCCCCACCCCGAAAAAACCTCGATCACTGACATGACAACACCTCCCCTAAAATTTGGATTTGGTGCAAAAACGCACCCTAGAAAAAATGCATCTGCGAAAAAAGGGCCCCACTTGTGTAAAAACGCTGAGAAACTATGAAAAAACGCACCCGCCTATGAAAAAAGGGCCCCGTGGCGGGAAAAGTCAAAAGGAAAGAACGCACCCTAGAAAAAATGCACCTGCGAAAAAAGGGCCCCACTAGTGTAAAAACGCTGAGAAACTATGAAAAAACGCACCCGCCTATGAAAAAAGGGCCCCACAATTAGAAACTGTTTTTTTTTGTTACGTAAACAGGTAATCTGCGAAAAAAAGCATGTGCGTGGGAAAAATTTTTGATGAAGCGGTGATAATTCAAAAAAGTACGAACACTATAAACAGTATGAAAGGAAAGCATTTTTTAAGAATAAATAGCTTGTGCAACTAAAAAATTTACAATATTCATGTAACAGAAGTAAAAGGTAAAAGAAAACAAGTGAATTAAAATTAATATGTAACATTACATTTTTTAAAATATAGCAGAATAAACTTGTAAATGCTTTGTAAACACAAATAAAAAAATTGAAACTGCAAGACATAGGTTTAACCTCCTCCTCCTGAATATACCTCCTGAATAATTTGAATTCGTAAGTTATAGTGTTTATAAAAGCAGTCAAAAAAATCTCAAAATCTTTATTTTGGTCACAAACATACCGAAAAGAGTTTTTATTTATTCTATTTTAACGATTCAAAAAACTTTGGGAATAAAGCTGATTTTGTACACGTTTTCGAAAATTCATCTGTTATTTGAAGGTTTATTTTTAAGTTTAAACTTTTTAAACTCTGGCTTGAATTATTTTAAAAGCGTTTAAAACATTTTTAAAAAAACTTAAAATAATCTCGAATTATCGTTCTATTTATTTTAAATTATTTAGTGGTAAAAATAAAAAATTAACAACATAACAACAAAATAACAATAGCGGTGGCGGCTACATTTATGTCAAAATATATTTAGTATAGTATGGTGTACCTTATGAATATAAACAAAATACGAGAATGAATTTTGTTTGTGAGAATGAGTATGATTTTTACACGTTTCCAGAGAATTCTTCTTTTATTTTTTATTAATATATTTTCAATAAGAAATTAGTTTAAACCCCCCGTATGTTCGTTTAAAAATGTTATAAAAGCTCTTAAAAATTGGGAACAAATAAAAACAAAATTGCGGAATGTGCTTAGTAATTGCCAAAAAGGTTAAAAAAATAAAAATTTGTTACTCGTGGTTGTTTAAAAAAATGGGGTTACCCAGAAAATTATTTCGGCCACAAAAATGGCAAAATAATTATTATAGATTTTTTAAAAACATTAGAACGATAAAGTTTGTTTCCATACGATTTTACGAAAAAAATGGTATAAAATCTACGTATGTATGTATCAGATTTTTCTGCTAAATAATATAAATCGTATATTTACTTTATTTTAATTTGCCGTATTAATTTATTAACTGATAAGTTCAAAGTAAGTTACATTTAACTCTGAAATTTAGTAACTTGGATTGGATTTGTTCTTATATTGTTATGTTTTCTTGCTTTTATCAATAAAGTTGTTAAAAGTAAAAATGACATTTTATTTTTAAAAAAATCCTCAAATATAGACTAGCAGAGGACGTAAATATTGCCAATAACTATAATTTATGGATTTTGCATTATGAATTAAAAAAAGCCATAAATAACCAATTATAAAAAAAAATGAAGCAAATAGTGTTACTATTAACCTATTTTTTTGTTTCATTTATTTTTCTGATTTGTTTTAGATTTGTTGTATTGTCTCTTGCTAAATAAACATCAGTGTTTGGCTTATTTTTTAAATTTCACGTTTAAAAGCTTTTAATTAAAAACTTAAATAAAAACAAAAAAAATGCATTCGATAGATATACATAATATTTAAAAAAAAACTAAAAAAACATACATTTATGTGGATAAGTTTTTGCTCGATAGGTGCTGTTTTTCATAAAATGCTAGCTCCTAGTGTGTTGATAACGCTCTGTTTACGTAATCAAAAAACAGTTTCCGACAATGGGGCCCTTTTTTCGTAGGCGGGTGCGTTTTTTCACAGTTTCTCAGCGTTTTTACACCAGTGGGGCCCTTTTTTCGCAAGTGCATTTTTTCTAGGGTGCGTTCTTTCCTTTTGATTTTTCCCGCGATGGGGCCCTTTTTTCATAGGCGGGTGCGTTTTTTCATAGTTTCTCGGCGTTTTTACAGTAGTCGGGCCCTTTTTTCGCGGGTGCATTTTAACTAGGGTGCTTTTTTTCCCATTCCCAAAATTTGGGTTCCCAGTGAAAACGCTAAAAATGAGGTATTTGAGATACCTATACAACAAAAATTTTTGGGACACTCCTCCCAAATTTCGGGGGTTGGGTATAAATACGTATACCCATACATGTCCACGGGGGGAGTTAACTAGCCCCCCTCCCAAATTCTGAGAAAGGGGTTTAGCCCCTCCCCCACTCAGAAGTGGGGGGGGGAGAAAAGATTAACCCGAATTTAGAAAAAATGAAGAAAAAAAATGTCTTTAAAATGACTTCTAGTTCTAATTGCCTCCAAACTTAAATTTTGAGGTCAAAATGAATGTTTTAAACAATAAACAGTTCAAAATGCAATAAAAAGGGCTTTTTGACCTAAAATTAGAGTTTTTTACCTACTTTCTTTAAAACCGAAAAAACAATATGGGTAAAATACACTCCAGAAAAAAAGCTATATGGATATTTTGCATTTCTTTTATTTTAACCCCCCCCCCCCCCCCACTTCGGACCAACTTGCCCATGTATGCGTATACATTACCCCAAAAATCCGGGAGGCTGCTCACCTACTTAGCCCTCTACTTAATCATACCGGAGCCTAGTCTTTCCACTATAGTAAAACCAAATGTCGAAATAGGTGTTAACCGCTCACCCAAATTGTGAAAAGAAGGGCGGTCTCTGAACCCCCGCTGACAGCCGACTCAGAAATAGAGCGTTGAGAAAAGGTTAACTTCCCAATTTAGGATAAATGAAGAAAAAGCCTTTGAAATGATTTCTGTGCTGGGTACCTCGAAACCTAATTTTTAAGGTCAAAACGTGTGTTTTAAACAATAAAAAGGTAAATAATGCTATAAAAAGGGCTTTGTGACCTGAATTTTTAGGTTTTAAAATTTTTTTCTTTAAAATTTAAAAACGATATGGGTAATATCACTGCAAAAAAACCGATATGGGTAAAAAAATACGCGTTCCACGGATTTTAACCACCCCTCCCCCACTCCGAATCAACTTTCCCATGTGTGGAGTTGGAGCGAAAATAAGCCCCAATCACAAAGCCCAAGTAAGATTTTAATAATATGAGTAATAATATAATTATAAGCCTTTAAAGTCATTTCAGATAGCTATGTTGATATGTTGTTGGAATTATAGTTTATGTTGGCGGCAATTAAGTCGCAAATTTAATGTTGTTGATAAAAAAAAAGAAAAGAAAAATGAAATGATGATACAGTAGAATTAAACTATGCATAGATAGACTATGCGTAAAATATTAGTTCTGTTATGTGATCATTAAAAAATATATACTATTATTGATTTTCATTACAGCTATCCAGCTGCAGTAGTTCAGAGTTGCGCCTGCTGCCTGTGGGTGTCGACTGCGCGGGTCAGTCTTACTGGTACCAACTGGACTACGATCTCAACCTACGGATATACTCGGAGGAGCCGGACGACAATGCCGGCTCTACTTGGACCCTCAGATGCAGGTATACACTTATCTGGAATGGGATAGGATCATAGGTGGGAAAAAAGGGCACGTGACAGGTTGGGGTTCGGTTCACTCTCCACCCCCTCCCTCCTTCCCTGGCCTTGAAATAATGCCCAGACAAAAATCCACGGCCCTGTCCCCCCGAATTGTTTACCAATGACACCCCTTTAGAATTTTAAATCTAACCCTTTCTACCCTCGAAAAAAATTATGTATTTTTGTTTTTAAACTAAATTTTTATCCAAAAACGTGAATTTTTAACACAAGTTTATGTTTTTACACCTTTTTTTGCGAGATTATTTTTTTTTATTCAAAGAATTGTAGTATAACTATAAAAAAATTATGAGAATTATGATGGTTTAAAAATCATTTTGCACCGGACCCTCCTGACCTCCCTGTAGATTTTAAAATTTTCCGCCCCGGGTCGTCCTCTCGCTTAAAAAGCTAGGGGGATGGACCCCGTGTACGGGCCCCGAATTGTGACGTGTTAGTTTTTGATGATTAAAATTTTAAGAGATCGAGATGAATTGGCACTTCTGATAGAAAAATTACAATCGGGAGAAGCGCCGAAACCCGCGGACGAAGAGACTGACGAATCAGCAATAAAGGATGAGGGAGACACCGAACAAACTTCCGCACAAAGTAACTTTATCTTTTTTTAACTTTATCTTCTAATTTATTAATTAATGGGATTAAGAATTAAAAATTTTTGCGCGTAGCCATTTAGGGCAAAATAGTTAACTTTAATTTTTATAAAATCAAAACATTTTAAAAAAGAATCGTTCCAAGGTGCTTGTTTCTTTTACAGTAAACATAGTTTCATATTGGGCGTTTATTTCAACATAGAAAGGTAAACCAGCGGTGCTTCAGACTGTCGATTATGTAAATTCTTCAAACATGCAAAACTACCATCTTTTTATAAGTTTTGTCTATACATTTAATACATTTTATACAATAGTTTTTTAGGTTTCCGTTGTATTTTTTTTATCAAATCTTGTTTTAATTTCAAGCAAAAAAGCTAGTGATGGGCAGTTCCGGTTCCGGATGTTCCGGGAAAAATTTGGAATTCCGGTTCTGGTTCCGGTGTTCCGGGGGTTTCGCCGTTTGATAGGCAGTTCCGGGTGTTCCGGGCAAAATTTGGAATTCCAGTTCCGGTGTTTCCACAGTTCCGCCCATCACTAAAAAATGCTATAAAAGTTGCTGTTTCCTTACTTTTTTAAAAGTTCCTAAAAAAATTTTTTTTCTGTGCCTTCATTTTTGTGATTTTTTTGTTGTAGATTCCGGCAATAAGCAGGATTCTAATATTATTAAAACAGAACAACCTGACGCTAACGTAGACAATGAAAAAGCTGAAACTACCAAAGCTACCAGAAGTCAACAGAAACGGGATAAAGAAAAGAAGGAAGTCACAAATAAAGACGAAAACTCAGCTGGTCCTAATGAAAATGGCATTAAAGAAGAGAATGAGACCGCTGAAGAAGATTCTAAGTCTAAAAATAAACCCGGTATCGGTGAAGTTAAAACGGATCCGATTGGAAATGAAATCAATACGGGTAAAAATGAGGAGGAAGACGACGGTAAAAAGGAAGAAAAATATGAGGAAGGAGAGAAGGAGGAGGAAGAAGGTGAAAAAACAAAGAATTTGAAAAAGGTTTTGATGGACGCTAAAAAGAAGAATGGAACAATTTTAGACACATTCAGTTTGGCAGTGACTGCTTCCCCTTCCAAGAGAAAAACGAAACAAACAGCGGTAGGGTGACTTATTTTATCGTGTTCTTGCTAAATAAATACATGCTGTCGCGATCATACTGTAGTATGCTCCCGATAAATATATTTAAAGAAAAAACTAGTGTTTTATTTTGATTAAACAAAATAAACGTTAAAATTTGTTTATTAAAACTCCAAGAATCTTTTCATAAAATAATTTCGATCACTTTCATAGGTAAGAACTCGGGGGGCGTGGAAGGGTTGTTGGGGTCCACACATCCTCAAATTTTGCCACCCCTCCCCACCCCAGAAATAATTATAGGGCCCCCTACCCCCAAATTTTTTAATTTTTTTCCCTTAACCTTCTAAAATTTTACATAATAAACTTCCCCTTCCTCGTCGAGAAAGATACAATTTTTATGTTAAATTCTCTTCCGAAAAGAGGATTTGTAACAGAAATTTTTATTTTTACACCGTTTTTATGATGCAATAAATTGTAATATTCTCCCATAAAAAACACTTATAAAACCTATCAGGATTTAAAAAAAATTTTTGTTTCAGGGACCGGACCACCCCTTACCTCCTCTAGGTTTTGAAATTTTGCACCTTAGGTCAACCTCTCTAAAACGCTAGAGAGAGAGAGAGGTTTTCAAACCTCCCACCCCTTTGGGACCACCACCCCCCTAGAATTCAATTTGCGATTTACTCGGGGTAACCACCCTTTAGCTTTAAGAACGGCGCTTCTCAATGAAATTTAAATTTTAGTACAGTTTTCTTTTTAAACGTTAGTGCTCTCTTATCGTTATCGGTTCTCAATTTTGTAATATGTAAATTTGATTAGTTGAATAAACACTTTGAGTTTGACTTTGACATATGAAATGCGCATAACTGCGAAAAACTAAAAATGTTTTGTAATCGTTTGTCATCATAATCATATTATATAATATTATTACGTTTTGTTTTGAAACCTGCTATATTTTTGTGAGATAATAATTGTAATGTGCGCATGAAAAATTGTAGAAAGATAAAGAAAAGGCGAACGATGTGGAAAAATTAAAGGACGGAGAATCTTCCGCTAATTCAGCTACACCTTTAGAAGGAAAAAGCGATGCAGAAGCTTCTCAAGACATCCCCGAAGAACTGAAACCTTTTGTAAGAGTTATGCCCGACTTGAAAGCATTATTGTCTTTTATGAGATAAAAAACAGACTTCATGTGCAGTAGAACCGAGATTATTTTCTTTGAAAAAATTTCTCTCCAAAACAATGTTAACAGATGCAGTATCATAAAACCTTGAAGCATTTTGGTTTTTCTAAAATAAAAATGTTCTATTTTTTTGTTCGAGAAATTTTATTGAATTATTATTATTAGGTACCTTAAAAAACAATGCACGGCACATCCTATTTTTAATTTTAGTCATTACTTTAATTGATTGTTTTAATTTCTAATTGTTTGATTTTTAGTCAGGTTTTATTTATTTACTTACCTAATTGAAAAAACTCCTAAAAAGCTAGTTAGAAATATTTTCCTTTTTCTGTCTTTATTTAGCCTAAAAAGTAATCTAAAAAAACATTTCTTAAAAATTGTGTAATTTAAGTGTATAACCAATAAGAATAATCTTAAATCTTATTCGTGCGTTACCTTAAATCAAAACTTTAACGCCTAACGCCGAGTTGTACCTTAGCAGGATGGTCATTTCTTCGTTTATTTGATTGCAAAATGATATTCCAAATGTGACGACCCATAACTGGAGGCGAGATAAGATGATGATTTTTTTGAAAACAATAAGAAAAAAATACCCCGTACCGGGATTCGAACCCGGCTCTCTTTTCTTTAAATTCCAGGCCTGTTGATCTTAGTCCGGCGCGCTACCACTGCAACATACGGGCTGGTTCTTGATTAACTTTGCAGCGCCTCTTATACTCGCCAGTGGTTGTGAGTGACCACTTCAGAAAGGGACGTTCGACGTCACACCTTCCCACCCAAGAAAAAGCTGCGCTCTCAGCAAGGGAACCAACCATTCCAAGGTTCAAACATAGATGTTTTTGGTCGGGTCCGCTAGGGGGGGTTGTCCACCCCTGGGTGGAAGGCCAAAATTTTTTAGAGGGGTCCAGGGGGGTCAGAACCCCCCTAGCTTTTTAGGGGGGTCGACCCCGGGTGCGAGATTTCAAATTTAGGAGGGGGGGGGGTCAGGGGGTCCGATCTTTTAACAAAGTTTTTTAAAATCAATAATTTAAGTGTTTTTAAGTCTAATATTGAATTTTATTGTTTTTGACAGTAAATAACAAATTATACTTTCAAATTGGTCAGGAGAGGGGGGGAGAGGCGTCAGCCTCGCTAGGGAGGGGGGGGGGGCTGGATTTTTTCTAGGGGGGGGTCCAAAATTTTGGCTCTAGGGGGAGGTGGACCTTTCTGTCTCCCCCAAAACATCTATGGGTTCAAACCACTCACTTAGCATCCCGCAGCTATGTTTTCATCCAAGGTGCGGTAGGGCATAGGTGGGCAGGACGGGGTCTTTAGAGCCGCAAGTAGGGAACTTGGAGCCATCGAAAAAAATTTTGACCTTTTTTAGGCTTCGCGTAGGCTTAGGTATAGGTTTTAGCGATTTTTATTTTCGGCTCCAAGTTCTCCCGGCTCCATCGACCCTAAACCGTGAGCAGGGGCGGGGTTGGGGGGTTATACCCCACAAAAATCCCCACTATAGCCGACACCCCTCCCCAAAATTTGGGGGTACCCCGGACACCCCCCCCCCTCCCTAAAATTTGGGGAGTCCTAGTACCAAAAACGCTAAAAAAGGTATTTGAGATATACCTCAAAAAATTTTTAGGACACCCCCCCCATTTCGGGGGTCGGGTATACCCCCAAAAATCCGGGAGGCTGCCCACCTATGGGTACGGGTACCACTGGTGACGACCCATAACTGGAGGCGAGATAAGCTGACGATTTTTTTGGAGACAAAAGAAAAAATACCCGTCCGTACCGAGATTCGAACCCGGGTCTCCTTTCCTTGAATTCGAGGCCTGGGGCCTGTTTCATAAAATACTGGTCTTCGTAAATTACAAGTCTATCAATAACTTTTTTTATTCTGAACAATTTGCGTTGAAATTTGAAATGAAAAAAGATTATATGCCATGTGCAAACTATTTAAAATTTCATGTACGTAGCTGTTGTGTGTTTAAAGTTATTCCAGTTTTAAACTTTGGCCACTTGTAATTTTTCACAAGTTCTCAAAAGAAAAATTTACCCTACTCCGAGTAGGGTAAGAGTTACTTTACGATTTCACTTGATTTTTTTACAAGTTTTTAAAAAAACTTGAATACAAGTGAAAATACAAGTGAAAAATACAAGTAAAAAATACAAGTAAAAATACCATTGTAAATTTGAGTTATTTTTTTTGTTGGTTTGTGGAGGTATATTAAAAAATCTATATATAAAAAAATATAAAAAATCTATATAAAAATTAAATATATTATTATTTATATTACTAATATTAAATTATATATTAAAAAATCTATATAAAAAACACATATAAAACATCTTTTTATTTGTTTAAAAATTTACAAGTCAGTAATTTTAAAAACTTGTATTTTTCTCCATTTTACAAACTTGTAAAACTTACCAGTAATTTTTGAAACAGGCCCCTGTTCATCTTACTCCGGCGCGCTACCACTGCACCATACGGGCTCGTTTTTTGTTTACTTTACAGCGCCTCTTATACTAGCCAGTAGTTGTGAGTCATCACTTCAGGAAAGGGACGTTCGACGTCACACATATTCTAAATAAACTTTACAGTATTGAATAAATATAATAAACAATAGCATAGCAGTAATTTTGATTAAAAATGCTAAACTTAAAGCTAAAGTTATAATTATTGAATAGAGTTTTCACTTATTTCAAAATAAATAATATTAACTTTCAGATAGAACGTCGTCTGTTGCCAAGAAGAAGCTGCAGAGAAAAAGCGGAAACATCTTTTAACGAAGAAAAATCCCCTGCAAAACTAGTCGAAAAAAAGAGTGAACCGAAGACTAAAAGCAAAAATGAAGGTAAACTCAGAAAATGCACGATAGAAATTTGTAAATGCAAAAAATTGGTCCAAAGGTTTTGTTCGTAAATCAAAGAAAAGCTTTCAAACTTAAAAAAGGCGACAAAACGTATCATCCATAGTGTCATTGATTTGACAAAACATGGGCATTCCTCTTGTTAACAGCATAGGAACACAAACATTCATTAAAAAATCACATCCATTAATGGTTGTAAACCCAATTAATTTAAACTAAGTAAACATCAAAAATCCAAATCTAAACTTGCTTATTTAAAACATGAGAATCTGTTTTTTACACAATTTTGAGTTTTGTTTCAAAAAACCCGACAAAAAATTTTGAATGTTAAATTTTGATTTCTACAAATTTGTTTAACTCGACAAGTACACGATACAATACAGCTAAAAGTAAATAGGATAGGCCTTTTATCTTGTGCCATTAGTATCAACCAACATTAATAAAAATTTATTGTTATGTTTTTTTAAAGGCCAGTGGAAAAACTCTTCACCGATGTCAATTTTATATATTTAATTTCTCAAAATGGTTACCAACTATACATAGTAGTAAATATACGATGCAACGATAGTTACCAATCTTTTGTTAACTTACTAAATTAATTAAATTAAATTGCCATTCATAAATTTAAATTGCACAAAACGACTTACTTTTGTATAAAAGTTATTTATGTTTGTGCGAAGCAGAATGCAAATTTTTTTTTATTTGCAATTAAAAAATCCATTATTCCTCGGATTCCAACAGATATATCCATGAACTATATTCGTTTAGAATCGTAATCACGAGACCAATAACAGTTTCTGATCAACGGATAAACAGTCTCTGATCAACGGATAAACCGTTTCTGATCAACGGATAAAGTTTTATGACAACCAGTAATACAAACCGGACGAGGTTTTGCAAACGTTAGCGAAGCACGTGTCGTTATATATTCGCCAGAGCGAATTTTTCGACGATCACCGGAGCCAAATTTTGGTAATCACCGGAGCCACATTTTGGTAATCACCGGAGCAGTGTCATCAGTTAACATAGTAAATTCTCGCGACGTCATTCCGGAGACTTTAATTCCGTCATTGATTTCTTGCGCTGCAGAGATTTTTTGTCGACACGATCATAGCCGATCGACCCAAGTAATAACACCAATAGCAAATGTTGAAGATTGTGAATGCCTAAAAGATATAAGTTATATTAGGAACGCATTCATTATAGGCGGGATTATCTTTGTATTAAGGAAAAAATACTAATCGCAATTCTAATTCGCTATCAGAACTCCGTAATCCGCCTTTGGCGTTTTAATGATTGTCATTGGTCAACATTTTCCACGTAGCCAATAAGCAGTCGTATTAACGTTTGTTCTTTGTTCGAAACTAGCCTTGAAAAATGCTCTAAGAATAGAGCAGGAAAAAGGGGCGATTTTTCCCCGGGCATATGTTTAGACAGAAAAGATGTGGACTAGTCTGAGATGGAGATTATGTGGACTATAAAAAGTTTGCATTTGGTTCCAGCTGCTCACTAAATAAAAATTTCTACCATATGATAATGATTTGTTTATACATTGATCTAATCACACAGCACTGTTGCATTTTTTTAGTTTGATGAAATGTAAATTGAAAAATCATACTCACAGCAATCTTTGACAAGCGCGAAATCGACACTTTTTCAAATTTCTAGTTGTTTCTTACACAGAAAAATATAACCTTCAAATTGAAAAATTGGCGATTTCGCGCTTGTCAAAGATTGCTGTGAGTATGATTTTTCAATTGACATTTCATTAAACTAAAAAAAATGCAACAGTGCTGTGTGATTAGATCAATGTATAAACAAATCATTATCATATGGTAGAAATTTTTATTTAGTGAGCAGCTGGCCAAACCAAATGTAAACTTTCTATAGTCCACATAATCTCCATCTCAGACTAGTCCACATCTTTTCTGTCTAAACTACGCCCGGGGAAAAATCGCCCCTTTTTCCTGCTCTATTCTTAGAGCATTTTTCAAGGCTAATCTACCACTTTTTTTGAATCAAATTAAATTAAAAAATAGCCTAATAAACTATAGTTTTAAGTGCGCAATGACATATGTTTATAATCATTCCGGTGCCGAGATATATTTTTTTAAATAAAAAATAATAAGAAGAAGATAAATTTAAATTACAAAATTTACCCACGTTGTTTAATTATAGTTAGTGCGGTGCAGTTGCGCTCCAGGCAAAGTTTATCTACGTTCTCTAAATATAGTTGGCGCGATGCCGTGCGCCAATGATTTCAATTATAGTTTTTAAAGTAAAAATAATAATAATAATAATAAGATGATGAACATGAATTACAAAATTTACTCACGTTCTTTAAGTATAGTTGGCGCGGTGCCGTGGGTTAAATTGCAGTGTGGCACCCCGCACCACCGATAATTACCAGCGCGTGGCGCTCCCGCGCCACCGACGCTTATTATTATTTTTTAATAAAAAGAACTTTGAATTAATTTTGTCATCAGTAATGCAAGAATTAAAAAAAGTACTCTGTTGTTTTTGCCGTTTTACGCGCGGTTGAAGCAGATGGCGCTGGGAACTGGTTCCGTTTCTGCCACCAATTAAAACCCGTCTGCTTTTTTTTGTGCGGTTTCTATGAGGGGATGTTGGTTGTCTGCTCTGTACAATCCTTATTGTTGCCAAAAGGCTGTTATTGTGCAGTTAGGATTTTTTATTTGTCTAATTTTCAAATTTTTTATTTTGATCAATAAATCGATAACAAGGACCTAAATGAAAAAAGTGCTTCCTAAGAAAGTTGCGTAATTCCTTCTTCTTTTTAATGAGCCTATGTTTATTTTTGATCAATCCGTAACGAATCAGGAATATCGCTTTTAAGGATGGAGCGTTGGAATAATAATAATAATAATAAGAAGAAGAAGAAGAAGGTTCTGAATTTCAAAATTTACCCACGTTCTCTAATAAATGTATTTTGATTATATAAGATTATCTTGGTTATGTAAGGAATACTGTAAAAATTAGATCTCCAATCGCCCTAAGTGGGACGTATCCTAGTTAGGTGCGAGCCCTAATTATGGCGAACCCTACTGGGAATACTGGATAACAGGAACCTAAACGTCTTAAGGTCTATTCATACTTATGACAAAACGTCCTTTGGACAAAGTCCAAAGGACAAAAGTCCTTTGGACGAAAAAGTCCAAAGGGAAAAGTCCAAAGGACAACGTATTCATACTTCTTTTGTCCTTTGGACTTTTCCCTTTGGACTTTTCCCTTTGGATTTTGTCCTTTGGACTTTGTCCAAAGGACAAATTCTGAGTAGCGTTCATACTTCGTCCAAAGGACAAAGTCCAAAGGACGTTTTGGCTTGTCCTAAGGACGTTTTGGTTTGTCCTTTGGACTTTGTCCAAAGGACGTTTTGTCATAAGTATGAATAGACCTTTACCGAGGCTACACACTAAACGTCTTACTTAGGCTACTCACATAAAAAACGCTACAATTAGTATTGGCGCCATAAAAACCTTAATTGAAATGCGTCCTACCTTGGTAAAAAGTCGAAAAATAACACTACAATATTTTGATTTTTAAATTGTTGATTAAGAACGGTCTATAGATAGACAAATAGCACAAATATTAATTATATCGTAACTTTATAAGGCTAATTTTTATGTTCCAATAAATTTAAAAAAACAGTAGTTTACAAAAAAATTGGACAAAATAATTTATGGTATTCTTTTTATTCTTGGAGTTAGTGCAAAAATAGAGTGGAGCGAGCCTTGGAGATTCGGAAAGCTCCGAAAACCATCACTAACCTAGTGATGTTCCTAACCTCTCACATCATGCTCCGGAGCTCCGGTCATTTAAAGCGGAGAGAGTTACGGAGCTCGGGGCTCCCGAGCTCAGAAAAGCGGAGATTCGGGGAATATTACAAATAATTTTTGCTCTTAACAAATGCACTTTCCACCCCATACGAGACTGGTGGATTAAATCTGTATGACATATATAAAAACCGCGTTACCAGAGGAAAAAGTGCACTGGATATCCGATCTATTCTGGATCCTACGGAAGTTTTCCCGGAGGGAATGGTATCGGATTCCTCTTGGATGGGACTATTCGCGCCCATTGTGGACACATTGCCCTTCTCTATCTAAAATATAAATTAAAACACATATAGTAACTGGGACCCCAGGCCACAACCTGCGTGGTTCAAGTAAAAAGGCGTAAAAAATATCTGAATTTGAAATGAATTCCGTTAATTAATAATGTTTTGGGATATAAGGAATAACTTTAATAGAACTAAGGATTACGAGGACATACAACTTTTATAGAAATTAATATTATGTCCACGCCATTGGCGGGGGAAGAACTTCAAGCTGTTTAAAGTGCATATTTATGTAGGTACATATGTATACTTATGGAACCAATTCAACTCCATTATAAAATATTTATAATTTTAAATACAAGAACTTCCTCTCCTTTGTTTTCTATTACAAAAAACAATACAAAGAAACAGAATATTCCGCTGTTCCATTTTCACCTCGTCAAAAATTGGCAGGAGAAAAATTTATCTCAAAATATTCCCATTGCATTCATAAAAGAACAATTATTAGCTGTTTTAAGTGCATATTCATGAAAAATTCGACTGTCTCAGTTTTTTTACCTGGTCTAAATCTGGGAGAACCAAAAGCTGCCTCAGGGCCTCCCCTGGTTTGTGTCGGGATTTGAGCTCCACCAGTTTATCGTTAAAAGCAACGGTCGCCAATTCCAGAAGACTCAAAAATATAAATCCTACACAGGCGAACATCTAAATAAACTAATAACGTTAAATATATTTTTGAATACTTCCCTCAGAATGGACAAGCCCGATTCGTACTTCGTCCAAAGTAACCAAAAGACAATTTTGGACAAACCAGTGGTACGATATTCCACGTGGTTTTTTTTTTTTTTTTTTTGGTCCGGGGAACCTTTCCCAGACTTTATTGTAAAAGACTTTTTTTAGGAAAATTTGCTTGTCCGTTGTCCTTTGGAACTTGGGTTGGGTGTTGTGTTTTTTTTTTGTTGTGGTTGTGTGTGGGTTGATTTGTTTGGAAATTTCAAAAGACATCCAAAGAAAATTCCAACATATCCAAAACGCATGTTTAAATATTTTAATTTTGTTTTGGACGTCCAAAGAAACCTTTGATTGTCCAAAAGACACTTTTAGATTTCCAAAGGAACTTTTGTTAGTCCAAAGGAAAACTTTGACTTGTCCAAAATTGTCGTTTGGACACTTTTGACAAAGTATGAACCAGACTAGATTGTTGTTTATTTTTGGCGGCGTGGGTCATTTGACACGCCCGTTTTTCGCGGTGAAAAGGTTGCTATGATTTTGAAGGGTCTATTTTACGCGCTGGCCCAGAGAGACAAAGCGCGGGCCACAGGCAAGGCCGGGCAGGGGGGGAAACCCAAATGGGGGGGGGTAAAACCGAAAAACGAAAAACCCATATCGTTTGTTTCTGGACCGTTTTTAAATCTTTTTCGCGACGAATACACGCGTCGCAATTAAGTTTCAAAAAGCCCTTTTTATTGCATTTTTGAGCTTTTTATGTTCTTAAAACGTCATTTGGGCTCTTACTTATATCGCGAATGGCTTATAGTTTTTTTTCTCTTTTTTTTGGGGGGGGGTTTTTTTTCCCCCCCTTCTGGTGGGGGGTTATTTTAGATTTTTTTTTATTTTTCAAAATTGGGGGGGGGGTTAACTTTTTCTCCCCCCTCAGTGGGGGGGTTACCCTTCCCCCCCCCCCCCCCCCCCGCGCCCTGTTGGATTTTCTGCCTCGCGGCTCATTGGAGACGTGCGCAGGTGTTGTGCTCGGATATAGTCTCCTGCCACACCGAGCCGCGAAAAAGTGCGACCAGGTTTTAACACTTCTAACGCCATAAACGCGTTTCTGCCTCCGCAGTATGGACCCGTTTGCGCTTCGGCGTTTGCGCCCGCGCTATTTGTTCTCCGCCTTTGCCCTACTACCGTCGCCTCATCGCGCGTTCCGGTTCCCGATTGTTATGGCTTTTGCATGGCGAAATATAGGTAAATTGATAAAAGACTCAATTCCTTTAAATAATGATTAATTATGTTAAATAAACTATAACATAACAAACATAGAGGGGAAGGAGCAAATTTTTATTAATTAAAAAATAATAATGGAGAAACCCGTTTGCAGCATTACAGGCGTTTGCGTATATTTATTTATATTTATATTGTATATTTAGTTCTCCAACTTTTTCGCCGTAACAATCACCAGAAACGCGTTTATGGCGTTAGAAGTGTTAAATCCTGCGCAATTTTTGGATCTCTCTATGGGCCAGTCGGGATATAATAAGAGCCGAAAGACCTTCCAAAATCATAGGAAACTTTCCCAACGCGCCCAGTCGTCGCAAAGTTTTTAAAACGGGCTGAGAAACGGGCGTTTAAATTTGACCCTCAATGCGACCGCCCACTGTTGACTCACAAATATTTTTACTGTTTGTCGAAACTTTGGGTAAAACCAAAACTAAACGATATAAAAATTAAATTAAGTCAAATATGTTACTATACGCATATTGTTTAAACCAAATTAGTGCCTCAAATGGAACGTTTTCCAATGGGACTTGCATCTATTAGGTAACAATAGGCACCTTGCACTGAAACTTAAAATAAATATAAGATATAGAACACACAAACATTGCTGCCTGTACAGAAAATACCATAATCATGCAAATCTTTTAAAAAAAACGAAAGGCGAAAGACGAAACCCTGGGGTGTTTAATAATGACATCACACTGATTATGTATGTTGATTTATATTTGAAATTGTCTGTTTTAAAACGTGTAATTAAGATTTGCATGTAAAAATAAAAAAATATATGGCTATAGATGTTATAATAAGCGGGTTATTTTCCATCAATGCCGCCATCAATCCATAATCAGGGAACATTTACATGATTACGGTATTTTCCGTACAGTCTCAATGTTCGTGTGTTCTATATCTTATGTTTATTTTAAGTTTCAGTGCAAGGTGCCTATACCTTTTAGCATCAGCCTGAAAGTTTTTTCGACCAAAATAATATTGTTAAATAGTCCGGTTTTCCTTTTTAATGTTTATAAAACATTTTATACATATTTTATAAAACGGTGGACAATTTTTACAAAAGAATTACGGTTACTCCCTGGAGCTATCAGTTTGAACTCCAAAACAATAACCAATAGCATAAAAAAACTCGCCCTATTTTTGTGATAATTTCATGAATATTCAAGAGTAATTCCATAAATTATTTTACAAATTGTTTTGTAATCTATATTTTTTTCAATTTTTTAAAAGCCAAACAAATAGCCTAAAAATGCAAATAAAATAATTTAAAACGCGTTTAAAGCCTAAATAAGTTTAAAATAGTCCTTTTAAGGGTGTAACTCAGGACTTTTTTTGCTTTCAATGGCTAGCTCTAGAGGGTAGGATATTAGAGGGATAGCTCTTTTAATGATATATTAGAGAGTAGAAATTAAACGATGTTCCCCAGAGCTTCGGAGCTCCGCTCCGAAGCAACCCGCGGAGCTCCGCCTTATTTTTGTACTAACTTGATGAAAACTTTTTTATAAATAAAATTCTTTTTAAAACTTATTCAAAACGCTAGAAATGGTTTTAAGAATGCTTATAGAGAGTAATTTTAAATGTATTTAAAGTTTAATAAGCTTAAAATCGCTCATTTAAAGGGCGGAGCTAAGGAGCTCCGGAGCATGATATTTCAGGGTAGGAACATCACTAGTAAAAACATTACTAACCATATGTGATTATCCTTTGCGATTATAGAATGGAAGAATAATAAATTGTATCTTAACATACTTAAATATTTACATTATTACTCACATAACGTAAACAGCAACTTACCCAAATATCTATTGCTTTCACATAAGAAACTCTTGGAAGATTTCTGACAATATTTCCAAACTAAATCAATTACAAATTAATAGAGAAAATTAAGGATAGCAAAATTAATAAGATTTTTAACGCAAAATCTAAATATGATTTATACCAATAGTGTTTTTGACAATATTCAAAGTTTTTCAAGCACTAAAAAAACACAAAACCAAAAAAACGCAATTTTTCCAAAAAAAAACCAAAAAAAAAACAGTCGCCACACAAAAAAATCAGGGGTCGCCTTCTGAAGAAACCCTTATATTTACCCCGCTAAATCTATTTAAATGAAAATTAAAAAAAAATAAATATATATTGTAAATAAATAAACCTGTCGCATATGGGACAGAAAATGATTGCAATAAATTTTTTTAAATTTTTTTTTCTCGCGCCGCAAAACCACCTCGCGCAAAATAAAAAAATTAATCAATGCGCCTATTTTATTTTTTATTAAATTAATCCTACCCGACTTTTACCTACGTAAAATTGATTTTTCACTCGCATCCTCAAGCACGTAAAAAAATTACCCTGGGGTAACTTTTAACCGCGCGTCAGAATGCGACCGCAGAAATTCAATTGAAAATAAAATATGGCGGTAGTTTTTTTTAACTTTAATTTTTTCTGATTTTTTATCTTGCTATGCCCCCGTCTTATTTAATCACTGAATCACAGTGAATCCGAATAAATTAAACAATCCAAATTACTGTTCTTAACAACTAGAATTACAGTTAACTAACTCAATGAGTAAAATATATTTTAAAAAAATAAATAAAAAACTTAAGATAACAAACAATAAAGAGTATACCTGAAAGGTAAGGGCCATAAGACTGCTAACCCCAAGAGTAATTCGGGCTGGTAGAGCTTTTGTGTCTACCCAGAAGGCTATCCATGATATGAAACTAAATTGCATAAAACTATCAATTAGAATAAAATTAACCTAAAATAAATTCAAAGATACAGTAGATTTTACTTAAATGTCATTTTCATTAACAAAATTAAATAATATTTAATTTTAATTTTAAGAATATTGAAAAATTTCATACGAAAATTGATTTTTCAACAAAAACATATGAAACGGTAAATTATAATACACAAATTTAATGCACCATAAAATAAACTAAATAATAATTCTTTTATCTATTCCATGTCCTTCCAATTTGATCTCGTTTTCTCAATTGAGGCTCCCCCGTCCTTACCGGGATAAACTATATGTACTTACACACTCACGTAGGTAGGTAAATGGGCCTGTAATATATAGCTCGAATGTAATAACCGTAGAGCCTCAATACCGATCAGAAACAATCGATAAACGATAGTCAAAACCCTCCCATTTAAAAGGGAATTGTTCAGTGTTAAAGACCTTCATAGAGTAATGGCGTCATAGAATCATTTTTAACCAATTAGGGCTTGGAAAAAAATGGAGATCTTTCATCTATTGGAGATCCAATTTCGTTCCGAGCGCTAATTGGCTAAAAGTGATTCTAACAGCTCCTCCCACAAGCGTTCCCACAGAGCAAAACATATATGACGTGATCACGTATACTATTTTACATTTTGCGCGTCCTTAAATTAGTGTTGTGATAGGTAACCAAAAATCAAAGTAGGTAGTTAAGTAGGTAGTTAACTTTTTTAAAAGTTATAAGAAGGTAGTTAAGTAGGTAAATGAAATTACAAGTAGGTAGTAAGTAGGTAGTTTACTACTTTAAATTTTTGAACTAGGTAATTAAGTAGTAAGTAGTGAAGTAGTTAATCCTTTAACTAAACATATATTTGCCTTAGTAGGAATGAAAGATTAAATTTTTAATGTAAAAAACACTTAGTCATTTTTTTAATAATTAACAATTTCGATATTTTATCGGTTTTTGCCAGTTCTTTATGTTTAACAATATTTACATAACAGCTGGAGAGATAATAATAACATAGTTTAAATTCAAGAAGTTGTTTACAAGAAAAAATAATTTATTGTTAAGTTAACAAGTTTTGCTGACGTATTTTGCAGACTTATTTAAAAGAGTTTTGTATTTTTTACCCACTTTATTAATAACAGTACTGATGGGTTGAAGTTCGCAAATATAGATAAAAACTTAAACGATTTTAATTAGGTTTATAAACTATAAACCACTTTGTGTATAAAATCACTGTTGAGTGGCGAAATATCAATTTTTATTGAAGACTCACAGCACGTGCAAATTACTGTAGATTACTGCACACGTTGTCACTTTTGTTTCAAACATCTGTGAGTTTTACGTAATATCGCCCCGCAGATATTGATTGTTTGTGTAAAAACACTAAATACTAGACTGCTTACTTCATTAACTACGGTCTGCCTACTTTGCTCACTATTTTCTACCTGTTTTTTAACTACTTTGTTAACTACTTGTATTAACCACTTTAATTTTTGAAAGTAGGTAGTTAACTACTTTTAAAAAAGAAAGTAGGTAGTTAAGTAGTTAGCCGAAATCATGGTAGTTAAATAGTTAACTACTTAAGTAGTTATCAGAACACTACCTTAAAACCTGACATGTAAACTTACACACTCAGGTAGGTGGGTAAGTAGGCCTGTAGAATGTAATAACCGTAGAGCCGCTTGAACTGAAACTGAACGTTCAATTGGTCCCACATCCCCGCCGTATATTCCAGCTTGATCTTGCCGCTGCTGTAATCGTCCAGGCAGAAATCTGGGAGATTGAAATCGTTTTTCACCAGCGTCACCGGCGGTTCCAGCCAGTCCAGTTGCACTTCCGCCGTGTTGTAAGAGTAGCTCTCCAATTCCAAACTGCACCTTTGGTAGTCCATTGGGAAGTCTGAAAATCTCCAATACCGCTTATTAGCCTAGAATGTTACGCTCCGGAGCTCCAGATTTTCAAATATAAAAAAATGTTCCGGAGCTAAGCCCCTTAAACAGTTTTACTTATGTAAAATGTGACATTGTAAAAGTAGCTCTACAATTCAATTTTCACTCATAATTATTAGCACATAACATGCTCCGGAGCTCTAAATTTTTTAAGTTGAAAAAGCTCTGAAACTCCACCTCTTAAGCAGTTGCGTCTTAGTGTTATTGTAAAAATAGTTTACAATTTAAACTGCACCTCTGGCAGTTCCAAAGAGATCTAAAAATTTCCATTTAGATTTTTTTAAACCGAAGAAGCTCCCCCATTAAATTGCTTTTCTAACGATTATTTAATCTTAAACTACGTTTGCGCTCTTTAATGGCATTTGTTATAATTATTTTTTAAAAAAATTCGGGCATATGGAGCCTCCAAAAACAGAGTTCCAGAGAGCATTACTAAACTACCTGTTAGATCCATTTCGCATGGGGCCTCTACTCGAATCCGGTAATTGAGCCAGACCGTGCCGTTGTTATAAATCAAAAGTAGGATATTCTTCTTTGGGGACTCGTGAATGGTGGTTTTCTTGCTGTTGGCTATGCAGACATTGGGTGTCCATATCCGGGGCTCCATGTCGTGATCCAGGGACAGATTCCCTTTGCACGGCGCGTACTTTTCGAAACTCAGTCGAGGGTCGTGCCATATGGCGCTGATCCAGAAGTCAGTGGTGAAACTGTTGCTCATCTCGGACATGCTGGAGATGTCCTGAATTGTAATTTCAACCTTCACATAGGACGGTGGTGCCGGCACGGTATTCCTAAAAAAACTTCAATTTAATTAAGTAATTAATATCAGTTCATTTTAAGTCATTTGAATTAATGAATTATTTAAATTAATCCTCTTTGTCCTCCATGGTTTATATATCAGTGGTGAAACTGTTGTCCATCTCAGACATGCTTGAGATGTCCTGAATGGTTCGTACTTTTCGAAACTCAGTCGAGGATCGTGCCATATGGCACTGATCCAGAAGTCAGTGGTGAAACTGTTGCTCATCTCGGACATGCTGGAGATGTCCTGAATCGTAATTTCAACCTTGACGTAGGACGGTGGGGCCGGCACGGTATTCCTAAAAACTTCAATTGAATTAAGTAATTAATGTCAGTTGAATTTAAGTCATTTGAATTAATGAATTATTTAAATTAATCCTCTTTGTCCTCCATGGTTTATATACCAGTGGTGAAACTGTTGTCCATCTCAGACATGCTTGAGATGTCCTGAATGGTTACGCTTTTGTTGCTTCCTTTTCTTTCTTTGTCTTTCTTTTCAGACCTTGACGTAGGACCCGGCGCCCGGAAGGTGGGCCGGCCGGTTTCCTAAAAACTTCAATTGAATTTAGTATGTCATAGATGAGTTTAAGCTTCTGCATTACCTATGATCTTATCCATATATTATTTAAATTAATCCTCTTTGTCCTCCATGGTTTATATACCAGTGGTGAAACTGTTGTCCATCTCAGACATGCTTGAGATGTCCTGAATGGTTCATACTTTTTGAAACTCAGTCGAGGATCGTGCCATATGGCACTGATCCAGAAGTCAGTGGTGAAACTGTTGCTCATCTCGGACATGCTGGAGATGTCCTGAATCGTAACTTCAACCTTGACGTAGGACGGTGGGGCCGGCATGGTATTCCTAAAAACTTCAATTGAATTTAGTAATTAATGTCAGTTGAATTTAAGTCATTTGAATTAATGAATTATTTAAATTATTCCTCTTTGTCCTCCATGGTTTATATACCAGTGGTGAAACTGTTGTCCATCTCAGACATGCTCGAGATGTCCTGAAT
>JASAMX010030208.1:0-12648 GCA_030248175.1 Microlaimidae sp. YZB2_3 | reverse complement strand
TCATTCAGTTAGTGCTAACCGGGGATTCACCAATTCTGTAGTTGCACGTACATTATTACCAAGCTTATATTTACAAATTAACTCTTTGTTATGATTTCAAATATGAAGAACTTCACATTTGAGATTAGATAACTGCAGTTGCCAGTCTTGTGACCAGCTGTGTATTCTATCTAAATCTTGCTGAAGTCTCAAGGTTTGAATGTGGTAATCTTTAGATGAAGATTTTACAAACAACTTTATATCATCTGCAAAGAGTCTAATTTGTGAGAACTTAACACAATCAACAATATCGTTAACATATACCAAGAACAAAAATGGACCTAAAACAGAACCCTGAGGAACTGAACTTCTTACAGGAAATGATTTGGATACTGAGTTATTAATTCCAACTTTAATTTCCCGCCCCAAGACTCAAAAATTCTTTTATCCATTTTAAAAATTTACAGAAACACCATATTTTTCTAGCTTATATAACAATTTTTGATGTGACACGGTGTCAAAGGCCTTGGCAAAATCCCAAGGAACGATGACATCAATTAGAAATTTGTCTTTTAGTGCTAGTGTCCACTCATTAAAAATTTCCAACAGCTGTGTTATTGTAGAACTTTTTGCCTTAACACCATGTTGAAACCTTGACAAAATGATATGGAAAAAGACAAGCAGTTCTTCTTTGACAAGCTGTTCCATTAGTTTACAAGAAAAAGATGTAAGTGAAATTGGACGATAATTTTCTTTTAGGCTTTTAGTGCCTTTTTTAAACAGTAAGTTTAATAAAGCTATTTTCCAATCAAGTGGTAATTCTCCAAAATCAAAAGACATCTGAAAGATTATTGCCAAAGGTTCAGGGAATGAGCTTAGGCCAAGCGTTTTAAAAAGTAAGCTGGAAAACAGTCAGGTGTTCGAGACAATTTGTTTGGGAGCTTTTTTAGGGCCATTTTTGTTCTTGGTATATATTAACGATATTGTTGATTGTGTTAAGTTCTCACAAATTAGACTCTTTGCAGATGATATAAAGTTGTTTGTAAAATCTTCATCTAAAGATTACCACATTCAAACCTTGAGACTTCAGCAAGATTTAGATAGAATACACAGCTGGTCACAAGACTGGCAACTGCAGTTATCTAATCTCAAATGTGAAGTTCTTCATATTTGAAATCATAACAAAGAGTTAATTTGTAAATATAAGCTTGGTAATAATGTACGTGCAACTACAGAATTGGTGCGTGACCTCGGTGTTTATATATCTCATGATATGAAATTTTCTAAATACTGTGAAATCACAGCAAAAAAAAGCAATGAGAGTGACATCACTAATTTTTAGAACATTCAACTCAAACTCTAGAAATAATTTTCTCAGAGCATATAAGTCCTATGTTAGACCAATTCTGGAGTATGCTAGTGCAGTTTGAAACCCTTATTTACAAAAGGATATAAACATTTTGGAAAAAGTGCAACAAAATTTCACTAGACGTTTGTTTTATAAATGCAAGTTGTTACCTGTTGGTTATGAACATAGACTGAATTACCTAGGTTTAGAAAGATTAAAGGATCGAAGAGACAAAATTGATTTATATGAGTGCTTTAAAATTATACATTGCTTAAACAATTTGCAAGCCAATGATTTTTTTAAGTTTAACCTGCAGCCCACCCGTGGTCATCCATTTAAATTGGCAATGGACGAGTGCCAAATTAATGCAAGGAAATTTTCTTTTGCAAATAGGGTTGTTACACCTTGGAACAATCTACTCCCATTTCAAGTAACTGTCGATTCTTTGGATGCATTCAAGAAGAGTTTTGGAACTGACTTAAATAAGCGCTCTTTTTGAGCCTTTAAAGTCATATCAGATAGCTATGTTCATTGATAATTAGTTACAATTGTGATTCATATTGGCGGCAATTAAGTCGCAGATTTGATGTTGTTAATGAAAAAAAAAGAAATAGAAAAAGAGAAAAAAATAAACACAATGAAATGATGAAAACAGAAGAATTAAACTATGCATAAACTATGCTTAGTATGATATTAATTCTGTTATCTGATCATTAAAAAAAAAAGAAAAATGTACGATTTAAAGTTTATTTAAACTTGAAATACATTTTAGTTACTTTTGTTGTTTTAAATTAATTATGACAAAATTTTAGTCAAAAAATTTTTAACTTTTTATTGTTCTTTGATAAATTAAAAAAAATATTAAGTTTACAAAAAAATTGTTGACTGCATAATCTATAATGTCACTTATTTTTAATTACTAGAAACATGTTTTTATTTAGTAATTGTATGAAGCGTGGAAATCTCTAATCGATTTTTGGTACACGTTTTTTAGTACCTGTACTTCTGTTGTAAATTTCCAGTAACCAATTTATTTTTTGGCTATATAAACAAGTTTGACGCTTAAATGAATAAAATCTAATTTTCTTTACATCGGTTCAACTAAAAATGATAAACAAAAAATAGTTTTAAAATTTTTTAGTTCCTTTAAGCTTCAAATCCTACATTTTGAGGGGCGGAGCATATGCAAGTAAAATAATTGCCATATGCAAATTCCAAAAAACGCACGCACTTCGATACTTTAAATTTCATTTTTTTTTTGATTATTTCGCAATAATCTATAATGTAAATAACGTTTTTATGTTCTTGAAAACTGAAATTAAGAGCTAATATTAAAATCAAGATTCTCTAAAAAACTTTTTAAATTCATTCAACATCCTAAAACCGTCGGCAACTCCCCAACGGTTTTCAATATAAGATTTTATGCTATTTTGCAACTAATTATTCAAAATTTAAGTTTGATTTTGCGTACAATGATATATTTTATCTATATTCTCAGTGCCGACAGTTTGTTTTAGGTATGAATGTTTTTATAGCAATTTTACTATCAAAATGTCGGCATTTTTTAAAACCGTCGGCAGCACCGTCGGCATAGATCACAATCGTGCACGGTCTGGAAATGCCCCCGCGTTTTATTGTAGGATTTGCCCCCCGTTTTATTGCCCCCCGCCAAAAAATGAAAAAGTACCCTAAAATTATGATGCCATTTTTGACCTATGATGACGCCATCATCACAATTTTTTTGCAGTTGTTAGCCTATTTGAATGTATTTTAAGCCATTTCAGACCTATTTTTACCTTATTTTTGCTTTTTTTGTCCCTTTTTTCTCTTTTCCCTTCTTTTTTTCTCTTTTTTCCACTTTGCTTGCCCCCCTGTTTTATTGCTCCCCCCCCCCGTTACAATAAAAGTTGCCCGCCCGGGCCCCCCCCGTTTTGTAATTGCCCCCCCCCCGTTTAAACCCGGGGGGGGGGGGCAGTGGACAGGTCTGCCTTTTAGTGGATAGGTTTATTTTACGGCCCTCTCACGGTAGTCCGATCCTTTACAGTTACGTTTTATAAACATTAAAAACTGCACAAAAGTATATATTTTTATTTGATAACCAAAAAACACAATATAAACGCAAATACGCTTAAAATTAGAAGTGAAAATAGTGAAAAAAGTCGTTTTCAGTTTTAAACAAAAATTAAAATCAGTTAATTTTGACAAATACTTAAAGTTTAATAGGCACATTGGTTAGAAGCCTGTCTAAAGGCTCTCTGTGCTTCTTTCCTTTTTATTTGTGTATAATATTACAGTTCGTTTTTCTTTGAACAAATGTATTTCATAAACCGTTTTTTTTTTGTTTTTAAAAGTAGGGCACTACAAAGCAGATAAATTGATAAGTTCATATATTTTACATGTATAATATATAGAGTATTTCCACTGCTATTTTACTACATATTCTATCTAATAATTGTAATTTTGATAATTTTATTCCTAATATTATATTTTACATGTTTAAAATTATACGTTTTTTTCTACATGATGCCTGTATTGTGTGTCTTATGTTTTTATTTCATACTGATATGCTGTCATTTCACAAATAAAAGATTTTCTTCTTCAAAAAGCACTAAAAGACACCTACTACACCAACCGAGGGGTAAAGGCCTCTCTTGTTACTAAATCGTGGACTTTAGACCTTAGTTTTCCTAAGCAACCTAAGCAAAACCTTAAAATCAAACAAAACTGTAAATTTAGCTTGATTTTAAGGTTTTGCTTAGGTTGCTTAGGGAAATTAAGGTCTTAAGAAAACTAAGCTAAGGTCTATAGTCCACGATTTAGTAAGAGAGGCTTTCAGCCCTCGGTCGGTGTAGTCGGTGTAGTAGGTGTCTTTTAGTGCTTGCCATTTTGTATGGAGACTCTCAATATCTTGAAAACGGCTGATGAGCGCCAATTGCCATAGTCATATTCATATCCGCCTTAAATAAATACATAATGTGAATGCAAGATTTTCCTTATCTCACTGGAGGTGTTATACTGCACTAATACCGTCATTTTAATTCGGCAAATTAAAATGGAGAGGAAGCCATTATAATAGCCATTTTTTATTGATTTAATTTCACTTTATATATACTCAATACTGTCCGGGCCGCACGAGTTTTTTGTGTTGGTTTAATGCTGTCCAACACGATAAAACTTATGCGGCCCGGACAGTATTACACTTGTGGTGAGTATATATGAAGTGAAACCAAATCAATAAATAGCTATATTATAATGGTTTCCTCTCCATTTTATTTCGCCAAATTAAAATGACTACTATGTCATTATAATGGAATGGAGGATGCGATTTAAATGGAGAGTTTCATTATAATGGCCTACTTTTACTTTTTTTTTTATTTTTTATATAGGAGTTGCACATTCTTCGGTATATTATATATTTTTGGTGTTAATGGCTATTCATATTAATAAGGAAGTTTTTATAATGTAATTGTAACAAATATAAAATTAATAAGTGTTTAAATAAATAATATCAGGTTTGTTTTACAATTAAATATGAATTGTAATAATTGAAACAATTCTTTATTACTAAATGAGCTAAAATGGACGTAATTTTTTTTTATTTTTTAGCGCAAACGCGTCAATTAAAAGCGCCATAAAATAAAATGGGCATCAGACTATAGTTACCTGTTTTAGTTGTATTTGTATGTGTTGTGTATCTGTATGGTTTTTTGTGTTTATTTATTTTTTAAACTTATTTAGGAAACCAAAAAAACAATCAAGAAAAAATAGCTGGTTATTAAAAAATGAGTCAAAACCGGGATTCGAAGCTGCAATTTTCAGAAGAAGAAGCTCAGAAACTGCAAAATGCTCTAAAAAAGGCGGAAGAATTCGAAAAAACTGAGGAATTAGACCTAATGAGACAGCCTCTGGAAGGTAACGCATAAATTCCCCATCTCGCTTCTGGTTAGCATTGCGCCTATTTTATAGCAATTATCTTGCTACCAGTACAAATCAATCTGTTAGAAATCTCAACCGTTCTAATTTGTTTCTTAAATAAAAAAAGTTTCTAATAAAGATAAAAAAATCTGCCCCAATTGTTGACACTGTCAGCTTTTGGACAATCTTGGCAGTGCCAAGGAGTTCGTCACTGTTAGCTTAGTATTTCCATGGCTTCTCTGTATTTGTCACAGCTAATAATGTGTAATGCTTTCAACCATAACTCCAATTCCTAAAAACTTTAATTTTTGCTTAAATTATATCTATCTACTTAATAGCTTCTATTTAACAGCTTTTATGTAATTAGATACAGCTATTAAAATTTTATAATACCTAAAAACATAATTTCTGGCTTTAGTTGTAATTACTAAAATTATTTCTGTTCCTATAATCAGCTTTTCTGTATTGCTATATCTGTATTTATTAGTATTTAAGTTTTGTGTGTTCTTTCTTTTATTTTATATTACCACTGGCTCTTCCAAGTGCTACTCTACTCCCTGCTTCCTTTCTGTTTGGTTCAAACTGCTCAAAGTCTTCTTCTCTATGATCAACGAATTATGCCATATACCAAGCTGTTTGACATGGCGTAACCAGGAAACATTGTAAATTTTAATTTAAACATACATGGTACGTTTTGGTAAGATTTTATTTACTTTTCCTAATATTTATTTTGCTCACTAATTAATGCCCCTAACTAACCAATTCTGTTCTGCTTCGTTATCCTAGGTTTAGCTGGTTAACTGGTTTTGTTCTTTCTGTTTTCTTATTTAAATTTGTTGTAGTTGTGGTTATGTTAGGCTAAGGTGTTCTCTCTTTGGCACTGTCGAGGTTGTGCACCCGATGATAACACTAAGGGTTATAGGCGGTGTGGTAGAGGCATTTTATCTATCTATCTATAAAAAATTGGTAGTGCAATACAAGAAAAAAAACTACAAAGCGTATCTAATTTTGTTTGGAAAAGTTAATAGTGAGGTCATACAGACCTGTGCACGGTCTGGAAATGCCCCACCCCGTTTTATTGGAGGATTCGCCCCCCCCCAGTTTTATTGCCCCCCGCCAAAAAATGAAAAAGTACCCTAAAATTATGACGCCATTTTTGACCTATGATGACGCCATCATCGCTAATTTTTGCAGTTTTTAGCCTATTTCAATGTATTTTAAGCCATTTTAGACCTATTTTTACCTTATTTTCGCTTTTTTGTCTTTTTCCCTTTCCCTTCTTTTTTTCTCCTTTTTTTCTCTTTTTTTTCTTTCCCCCCTGTTTGCTTCCCCCCGTTTTATTGCCCCCCCTCCCGTTTCAAAAAAGTTGCCCCCCGTGCCCCCCATTTTGGAATTCCCCCCCGTTTTAACCCCGGGGGGCAGTGCACAGGTCTGGGTCATAAGTGGAAAGGAGGGTTATACCCCTCCCCCAGCCAAAAAAAAGGAATCCCGATTACTGCCGACAGCCCCCTAAAATTTAGGGAGGTCCCAGTACTAAAAACGCTAAAAATGGGGTTTTTGAGGCAGGACCTGTGTTGCATTTTGGCGCCATGGAGAGGGCCAGACTGTGCCGCATTATGGCGCCAGGCAGACGCAAAGCGTCCGATGGGGGGTCTGGGGGATGACCCCCCCAGCCGCTGGAGGCAAAATTTTTTGATTTATCGTTAAAAATTAGCAAAATTGAGGCTTAAAATACATATTTACATTGAATTTAAGGCAGGCAGGCAGGGAAAATCCAATTTTGGCATCTCCCAAGAAAGGTGGTATGGAGAAGCAAGGGTCTATGATCCTTTTCATCTCCCCCTACCCCTGGACCTACTTCCCTTCCTAAATGTTTACCTCGGCTAGTATTTTTAGCTTTGATTTGGAGTGTTGAGTGTTAATGTTGCAGACCTGTGCACGGTCTGGAAATGCCCCCCCCCCCCGCTTTATTGGAGGATTTGTCCCCCCTCCTCCCCCCATTTTACTGCCCCCCCCTGCCAGAAAATGAAAAAGTACCCTAAATTTATGACGCCATTTTTGACCTATGATGACGCCATCATCGCAAATTTTTTGCAGTTTTTAGCCTATTTTAATGTATTTTAAGCCATTTTAGACCGATTTTTACCTTATTTTCGTTTTTTTTTTTGTCTTTTTTTCCCTTTGTGTTTTCCGTTGTGTGTGTTTGTATTGTGTCAGACCTGTGCACTGCCCCCCCCCGGGGTTAAAACGGGGGGGGGGGGCAATTCCAAATAGGGGGGCACGGGGGTAACTTTTTTGAAACCGGGGGGGCAATAAAAAGCAGGAGGGAAAGAAAAAAAAGAGAAAAAAAGAAAGGAAAAGGGAAAAAAGGGACAAAAAAAGCGAAAATAAGGTAAAAATAGGTCTAAAATGGCTTAAAATACATTGAAATAGGCTAAAAACTGCAAAAAATTCGCGATGATGGCGTCATCATAGGTTAAAAATGACGTCATAATTTTAGGGTACTTTTTCATTATTTGGCGGGGGGGCAAATCCTCCAATAAAACGGGGGACCATTTCCAGACCGTGCACAGGTCTGGTGTAGGGTGTGTAATTGGCAAGACCATGTTGGTTGGTGTTTGTATTGTTTTTTGATATGATTTTGTATGTTTGGTGTTTAAGTGGTTTTCCGCATCTCCCATGTACCCAGTGTGGTGTGTGTTTGTTTTTGCATTGTATTAGTATTTGTTTGTTAGTTATGTTTTTGTTGCATATGTTACATGTGCCGTATATTACTATGGCCTTTGGACCAGGGTTGGTTTTGACCAGGGACGTAGCCAGGGGGGCGGGGTGGGCGGCCGCCCCCCCCCCCCGAAATGGTCGCCAGATAGTAAAATTTGGGGGTTTTCGGAGGCGGAAAATTCAAAATTTTCTAGCGCCTCGCTAATCGCTCGGCGCCAAACTTTAAAATAATTTTAGTACCCCAATGGACCCCCAAAAACCAAAAATTTGTTCCGCTTCGCTTTGCTCAGCGGTCACTTTCTATAGTATTATACATACATATATATCTCGTTATTTATGTTGCCTGATGCTAATGTTATTTCAAAGTTAGTACAATAATTTTTATAAGTAATAAGTACTACACAGAAAGCAAAACAAACAATCATATTGGTTGATTTATGTACCTCCCCCTCCTAAATTTTCCTGCCGCCTATAGCATTGGCTCGGATTTTTTTCATATAGGTAGGTACCCTAGAAAACATGGAGCCGAGATGCTGCTCATGTGCTTTGGTTTACAATTTGGGTTTAGCCAAGGGGTCTGAAACTAACGTCTCTAAATTCCTTTTTTGTAAAATCCAGGCTCTGCCAATGTGTGCTTATGTAATTTTTAACTAAGAAAACATGTTTTTACCGCTAAAAACATTAGATAATAGGTTATTAGGCCAAAAACAGTGTATTATACAGCTTTATCTACGTTTATCCCTGCTTTTTTAACGTTTTCAAAAATTAAGGGGGGCTCCGCCCCCTCCCCAAAATTTCGGGGGGCGGGGGGGCTCCCCCCCCCCCGAAATTTTTTTTAATACTACAATCCGCCCCCCCCCCAAAATGAAACTCTGGCTACGTCCCTGGTTTTGACGTCCCCCACATGCAGTATTTGAAGCTCCAGCCAGAGCGTGGGTTTCGGATTGGAGCTTGGCAAAAAGGTGCTATGCTAACTGGTAGCTGGTTTGTATTTCTCTTAGGCACTGTGCAGTAGTATTCTAACATTTCATAAAGTAAAATACTTTTAATGGCGATACTTATTTAGTAAAGTGATATGTAATTGTGTTGTGATACAGATGAACTGATGTGAGCAACGTAAATGAGAGAATATCGTGTGGTGCGTGGTCCGTGGAGAAGGAGGAAGCGATCTGCCCTTATTACAAAAAAATCTAAGCGTCTGTGGGAAAAAGGCGCGGTTTAAAATATGTAGTTTTAAGCCAATGATTTAGGTTTGAAGTGGAATAATATTAATTATTTTTATATTTATGATGAAGCAGAAGGTAGGATAAGATTTTTTAAAAGAAAACTATATTTTGGAGTTGGGGCTAAGACAGAATCCACCACAAACCAACAGGGTGACCGTGATATGATCTTTATTAGTAGATAGATTGGTATACCAACAAATCTAAACCCAAAATTTTTGGTGGAAAATGTATTTTTATTGTTGTTTAAACTAAAATAAAAAAAATCTGAGAAAATATTGGTTTTTGAAAACTGTTGGCGTTAAACTCTTCTGCATATTTTTGCACCTCACTTATAGGTGTGCAGCTTCCCAGATTTTGGGAAGGGGGAATACCCAACCCCAACCCCCAAAATTTGGGAGTAGGGTGTGGGGCTATACCTCAAAACAGGCGGTGTGCCAGGAAAGGGGACAGGGGGGCAATGCCCCCCTTCTTGGTTAGCCGAGGTAAACATTTAGGAAGGGAAGTAGGTCCAGGGGTAGGGGGAGATGAAAAGGATCATAGACCCTTGCTTCTCCCTACCACCTTTCTTGCTAAGCAATGAGGATACCTCAATTCTTGATATTTCAGAATCCAAAGGGTTTTGCGCAAATTCTGATCATTTTTCCGTAAACTTCAAAACTAATTTTTTTCCCAAACGTCCTAAAACTACCGCAAGGTTTTATCAAAACTTTAAAAAAGCAGATTTTTCCAGTATAAATAATTATTTAAAATCAGTCGACTGGATAGATAGTTTTAATATTTCAATCTGTTCAAAACTTTTACAAAAAATAAACGATATCCAATTGTTTTGTATTAAAAAATTTGTTCCTTTATGCAAATTTAAAACATAAACAAAATTATTCTTATATTAAACGCCTCCTTTAAAAAAACAAAAACTTTATAAGCTTAGCAAACAATCATTTTTAGCTAAACAAGCTTAGAAAAGCTGCGCAAACAGTATGAAAAACTAGTTAGAGATTATAATTATACCAAGGAGCAAACAATTATTGACTCTGGAAATCTTAAAAATTTCTACAATTACGTAAATCGTTTGCTAAAAAACCATAATCCAGTCGCGCCTTTAAAAAATCCAACGGTAATCTTACTGCAAACAATAAACAAAAGTGCAAATCTCTGGCAAATAAGTTTTCTAGCGTTTTTACTACGAATAACAACACCTCACCTAGTTTTAATAAAATAGTTCCAAACAACATAGGAATTTAATACCGTTTTGTTTCCTGTTACTGCAGTTTTAAAAAACTTAAAAAATTGCCAGCAAAATGCTCTTAAACTCCCGACGGCATTCCTTTATTTACTGGAAAAATGTCGCCGGTTCCATGGATTTTGCCTTAGCACTTTTATTTGAAACCAGCATGAGATCTGGCGATATACCTAGTGAATGGAAGGAAGCTTTTGTCATCCCAATTTTCAAAAAAGGATTAAACAGTGATGCCAGCCAATAACTATCGCCCCATCAGCTTGTTATGCATCCCAAGTAAAATTATGGAAGGAATAATAAGCGATTCACTTTTTCTTTACCTAAGATCTAATAATTTAATATCTAAAGAGCAGTTTGGATTTATGCGCAAACGATCCACCATACTACAATTACTAAAAAGTTTTAATGACTGGACAAATGCGCTCAAAAACCAACAATTTGTCCATATATATTGATTACTGTAAGGCATTTGACAGTATAAGTCATTCAAAGCTAATCACAAAGCTTAAAGGATATGGTATTAATTTTGAACTTTTAAACGTGATCAAAAATTATTTAACTAATAGAAAGCAACGCGTATGCATATACAATACCTTTTCAAACTATTTTTCTGTTTAAGTGGTGTCCCGCAAGGAGGAACATTATCTCCTCTATTGTTCCTTCTTTATTTAAATGACCTCCCTGCTGCTGTAGGAATACCATATCCGTTAAGCTCTTTGCTGACGACACCAAATTTTATTTTAGTTACAAAAAAAAAACACACAACCTACTATTTTTAAAGAAGCATTAAAAAAGTTCTGTGCGTGGTCAGCAAAATGGCAACTGTCAATAGCCTTTAATAAGTGTAAAGTATTATATCTCGGTCATGATAATCCAAAAACTGACTACTATTTTGGCGACAAAAAACTAGAAAAAAGTGACTCTGTTAATGATCTAGGAATAACTGTTTCTAATGATTTAAAACCTAGTACGTACTGTCAAAAAATAAAGCCCATGCTAGATGCTCAATGTTATTTCAGTATTTTAAAACTAAACATCCATTCTTACGCGCGCATACAATATACTTTTGTGAGACCCCTCATTGAATACGAGACCAGTTTGTGGTCTTCTAGCTTAATAAAAGACAAAAGGATTATAGAACAAGTACCACGTTCATTTACTCAGAGGCTTTTTGTGCGATGCAATCTCCCAGCTATAGAATATGGTGAACGGCTTAAAACACTTAAATTAGACTCCCTAGAATATCAAAGGGCAAAAAATGACCTTATTACTACATATAAAATTGTATACAAATTGCTTGATATTGACCTCAAAGATTTCTTCCAAATTAGCACAGTTACTCAAACCCAAAACACCCATTAAAACTAGTGGTCCAAAATCGCAAATTAAATGTGCGCCAAAAAATTTTTTTCTTACCGCGTAATAAACGCTTGGAATAAGCTTGATAATAGTGTGGTCAATTCAAAGAGCTTAAAGATTTTTAAAAAACAACTTAATTTCATAAATTTATACACTGTATTTTCAAATATATTATATTAATTTGTATTATATTTTTACTTATTGACAATTGTTCATATTAGCGTATTGATCCTTGTATTATACCATTATTAGTTATTTATTTGAACAAATAAATAAATAAATAAAATAAAAAAAATAACAAACAAACACAATAATACCACACAGTTGGAAATTCTCCAACTACATTCTATTTCCAAAACCTCAACAACAAACAGCCAATCATTCAGGCCCATCTAACTCATACCATTCTAGCACTTGCAAAAACTTGCAAAAAAATCATATTTGCATACTTCAGCACTTGCAAAAACTTGCAAAAAAATCATATTTCCATACATTACAAGCAACATACCAAACAATACACAACAACACGGCTTCAAAAACAACACTCCACATCATAAGTGGGCAGGGGGAAGTGGTTGGGGGGAGTTATACCCCCAAGAATCCTGACTATAGCTGACACCCCCCCTAAAATTTGGAGTACCTCAGACACCCCCTAAAATTTGGGGGTCCCGGTACTAAAAACGTTAAAATAGGGTTTATGAGGTATGCCACAAAAATTTTTTTAGGGACACCCCTCAAATTTCAGAGGTTGGGTTGGGTATACCCCCCAAAAAAAAATCTCGAAGGCTGCCCATCTGTAGCGGGCCAAACAGGGGTCAAGCCGGTAAGTTGATGATCCTGCGGCCCGGTACACACGGATCCCT
>JASAMX010030207.1:0-12501 GCA_030248175.1 Microlaimidae sp. YZB2_3 | reverse complement strand
TCACAACAACCGAGGTTTTACTTAGAAAACCGAGAGTCCTTAAATATTTAGAGCAGTTTCCAAGTTATATATTGATATAATGAAATAATCATCACGCATTTTTTTCTAAATTAATCTTTGTCATGTATAAATGCAAGATGAATGATTCTTTTTATTTTTTGGGTGAAAAAAATAGCATATAAGTTAAAAGATATAAATCTATTGATTAAATTGTATATTTTTACATTATAGTTCTTGTATTTTAACTCTAAAAATAAGATAACCATATTAAATTATCGTATAGTTTCTCTTCACAGTTTTTTTTTGCTAAATCAAAATTATGCAACTAGAAATATTTCGCTTAGGGTAGACTTTATAGTTTTCTGAATATCTGACTACAAGTCACATATCATCATAAATATTAATTTTTGGCCCATGAAAGTGTGGGGTGCTATAAAAAGTTAAGACTCTGTGCTATCCATTGGTTATAAAAACATCACCAAAAAGTTTCTCCAGTTCGCAACAGATGTCCATGGATTCTACCTCTGAAAACCACAATAAGGCCTTTTAAAAAAAATTGATTCGTTATTTTTGGGCGCAATGTTATAATAAATTAAGGTATATGGGGCAACTTTTATATAGTGGTTTGGGTTCAAAATGATCTCAGCAATTTTTCAAATCTAAAAAGACTTTTTTTACAAAATATAGAGAAAATCTGTAGTCTTTTTTATTTTTTAAAAATAAAAAATCGAAAAGCCTATATTTAAGGTTATTTCAAGCCCTTCGTTTAAGAAGAAGTTAATCAATTTTTTTTAATTTTTTGTTTAATTTTTTTCTGAATTGACGCCGAGAAACTACATTTTGAACCATTCCTTTAAAAGGTGCTTTTAATTTTTTTAATTTTTAATGCTTTTCACATCTGACGTAGTAGCCGAGTGGTTAGTACGTCGCGCTCGGATCCTCGGATCCATCGGTTCGAGTAGCCGCTCGACCAGATTTTTAACGCCAAAAAATTTTTTTCTTAATTTTTAGCTTTTTAATTAAAAAAATTAAAATTAAAAGTTTTATTATTTAATATAGGGTAACTGACTTGCAATTTCGGCCACGCCTGTATTTCGCCACCAATTTAGGGTGTTGGAAAATTGGCTTATTTTTAAAACACAAAAGAACTAGCACAAAAGTAATTGGATTAATGTTAAATAAAGTGTTTTTGCAAAAGTTTTTTATTTTTGTTATTCTATATTATCAACATTTTCACAGTACAAAAAGTGAATTTTTTGTGATTTTCCTAATTTTTGCTTTGTGTTTAAACTGCATCTACTTGAAAAACAAAGCAATATATAACCTTAAAATATCTTCTATTAAAGGCTTCAAAGTTGTTAATTTTGATGTTTTGATATTTTTTTCAAAATCATTTTGCAATGCGATTAAAGCGAACTGGTGCATTTTAATATTCCGTTAATTTCTGCCACTAAAATTTTAGGTGAAAGACCTGCTGTTTTTTGTTGTTTTTAAATATTATTTTATGACCATATTTGATAAAAGAATTCTTTTTTGCTCGTTTCACTTTCTTTCGACGTTTTTAAAACCAAAAAATAAACAATTGAACAAAATATGCAAGTAATTAAAACTTCTTTTTTCAAGGACCTTTTGAGATAATTATTTTAACGTCTTGCTAATAACTATTAAAGTTTGCAAACGGAAAATTAAGTTATATGCGTACCAAGAACAATACCTAAGGAATAAATTTGCAACCTTTAGAATTTTTGCATTGTTTGTTTAAGCAATAGTTATCCAGTTCTTTGAGCTGGCCGAAATAAATGGCACGCGCCTCAACTTCGGCCACTTTAAAAAAAAGTTTAAACCTTTCCTTATTTTTAAGTGTAACATAAAATATTTAATACTTTTTCCTGGAATAAAAGAATATAGCTATTGTTTGATTTTTAGGCCAAATTTTGGCTTGATTTGAAAAAGCCAGAAACAAATTATTCAAAAAAATAAAAAAAGGTGGCCGAGCCGAAATTAAGTCAGTTACCCTAAATTAAATAGAAAAATGAAAAAAAAATAGAATATTTTTGAAAAACTTTATTAATGTTTTGTATTTTTGATGTAAATTTGATTCATGTTATTTTATCATTGTTTACTATAAAATTTTTTTAAATAAAAATGAATGTCAAAAATTGAATCAGCAGGTCAAATTACGTATAGTAAGATGTAGTTTGAAGATTCCTGTCGTCAAAAAAAAAACTGTGAAGTTCTACCTTAAATTAAATTTTTAGAATATTTTTCGTATATGGTGATATTTAAGTTTATAAAAGAAAAGTCTAAAAAAATATAAAAACAGTTACATTAGTGTGTTCTGTAATTCTCATGATTGGAAACGGTGAGTGAGTGAGGGTTTCTGATTTCTTGTTTGTGTTGTAATAAGGTTACAGTAGTAAGTTTGGGATAGTTAAGACCTTATAGTTTTTATTTGTATATAGAATTCCCATTTTTAAAAATAATACAAAAAATTGCATTTAATTTGAGAAGAACTTTGTTTCGTGGTGGGACCGCCGACCCAATTTTTGTTATGCTAGGTAGGTCCATTATTTAAAAAATTACGCAATTTGAAAAAATGCCAATTTTTAACGTTTAAATTTTTAAGCTAAAGTTTACTACTGTGCAAAGGCGGGATTTTAAAAGTCTGCATTCCTATTTGTTTTTTTAACACATTATTATGGACTATGCTGGTTATGATAGTTAAAACTGAAGCAATCAGCAGCTTAAAACTTACATTTTTAATCGTGCAAAAAGAACGAATAGTTTGAATATGGTTTGATTAATACAGCTTAAAGTTGCACAAGTTTCCCATGTTCATTCTTGCTCTTCTAAGTGGAGAAAAAAATGTTCCCCAATCTTATTTTTCAGCTCAGCAGCTTCATTAACAAACGAGTTTTGTTTAGAGAAGCATATTTAAATATATTTAGTCAATGCACTTAAATTTAGATGTGCCTTGCTTTATATTTTGCCTTAGGCTTAACAGTCGATGAATTTAAAAAAATTTACACAAAAACACAAAATACATTGCTTACTCAATACGGGTAAATAGAGAAATGTAATTATATACTCTTTTAACTAAACAATATAGCTAACAAAGAATTCAGTTTCACAGTTTAAAATACAATCTTCTATTATTTAGGTACTTTTTATGCGGATTTTACCACTTACCCTAACCAACGATTAGTAATATCAGGATCTCAAAATCACTTTACAGCCGTATGTTTACATTTATTTTATTATTTTTTAAAAGCAGAAAAATCAAAATTTTATGTTACGGCAGTATGCTTACACTTTTTATTTTATAGACGTAATGTGTGTGCGTGTGTGTGTGTATATACGTAACTGAACGTAAAGATCACATAAATATAACGGGCAAGCGGGGGGAAAAAAGGAGAAAAAAAGAGAAAAAAGAAGGGAAAACGGGAAAAAAAGACAAAAAAAAAGCGAAAATAAGTTAAAAATAGGTCTAAAATGGCTTAAAATGCATTGAAATAGGCTAAAAACTGCAAAAAATTAGCGATGATGGCGTCATCATAGGTCAAAAATGGCGTCATAATTTTAGGGTACTTTTTCATTTTTTGGCGGGAGTAATAAAACAGGGGGGGGGGGGGGCAAATCCTCCAATAAAACGGGGGGGGGGGCATTTCCAGACCGTGCACAGGTCTGCAATACTATTTACAACAACCTACCTACCATTAACTTTATTTAACACAAAAGTTTAAAATTTCCTGTCTTACAGAATTTATTTTAAGAATTTTTTTGGTCCAAATAATTTAAGGTACTTTAACACTAAGCAACTAAAGCAACTAAATATAATTTAATTGGTAGCAAAATAATCTTAAAGCTTGTACCTTTCTGTCTTTTATTTATTTTCTTGATAGCTAAATCTAATAAATCAAATATCTCAAAAATATTTTTTTAAAAAAGTTTTTTTCCGCAAAAGTATAATTTTGGTTGGGTGATTTATATTAATACACATTTTGGAAAAAAAAACCTTAAAAGATTGTGAGCTGATTTTTTTGTCGTTTGATAGACCCTGGAGTTAAAAAATTTTGCAAAAATTTGCTTAAATAAAATTATTAAACAATTCACGTATTGTATCTGTTTTTTGTCGGAATTTAGTTTCAAAAACTCGAAGAAGAAAAGTTTTTAATTGATTATTTTTGACAATACGAATAATTTCCTATATTTGGCCACGCGTTAAAATTATGGAAAAACTAAAAAAAAAAACTATATAGGCGAAGAGAAATTATTTAAAGGGTAAAATGGTGGGTTTGTTGGCGAAATGTGTGCCAGGGAAAGAAGACCCCAATGGTAATATTTAGTCTCTTCGACAAAGTGTAGTTTCTTTAGTGTTGTACATTTTACTATATTGGCACATTCTTCTTCTAAATTTAACATAATATACAGAGGTAAGTGAAGTAAAAAAACACCGTGTTTTTTCCAAAGAAAAACAAAACACCCCCATATCTCCTTAGTACATAATTGTCGAAAAACGCCATTTTTGGAGTCATATCTCCTGAACCACTGGAGATATTTTCATAAAAAAAATTTGGTGGGCTATTGGGAGCAGGGGTAAGGTTTTCACAAAAAATTATCAAAATAGAAGACAAAAAGTTCGACTCGATACCGCACTTTTAAATGAGCAATTTTAAGCAAGGTTATAAACATTTCTTAAGATTATTTCTAATCTGACGTTTTACATAAGTTTTGAAAAAAAAATTTATGAATTATTCTATATATAAATAGTAATGTCCGTCTGTATGTCTGTTTGTGTGTATCGTGTGTGTTCCCTAACTCCTCCCTAACCACCCAACGATTTGGCGTCTTTAGATCCAAACGAACTTGGATCCAGAACAAAAACATGAACTTAGATCCAAAGACACGAACTTAGATCCAAATTTTCGTTTACGTTTTTTTACGTTATCAACTTTTAAAAAATGATTTTAAATGTATTTTAAACGTTTTAAACATGGAGTTTTGCTTCTTACGTGTAAAATATGGGCTTGTTTGTTGCAAACAAACTGAAAAACTTTTTAATGTGTGTTGCGAGAGAATCAATGATGTGTTTTAAAGCCAAATGTCATAATATATTTTTATGTACAGCTATGTATAATAGACATTAAAAAGTTTAAGGTTTACGACATTAAAGGTTTACATTAATAATTTTTAAAGTAAATTTTTACTTATGTTTTGGAGAAGTTCTTTTAAAATTAACTTTTCAGTTATGTATAAAATCCCAAATTGAACTAATATTACAATTTGTTGGCAAAAAATTAGAAATTTAAATTTCCTGAAAATCAATTTAAGCAACCACCGGATTATTACGAAAACGGTTTTTCACTAGTATGAACAAGGCACAATCATTGCTTACGGTTTTTCACCAGTATGAATAACTCGTATGATAATAATCATTGGCGGCGCCGAAATCTCGTGCCATATTTCGTAAATTTCGTAAATTGATAATTGTTAAATTAGTCAATCACCATAAAAATCAAAACTAGCAGTCGCACATTGTAATAAATGGCGACGATTTGACCCTCTATTTGGTGAAAACTTTCTTGGACATCCGTTTGTTCTTTAATCCATCCGCTAATTCACTAATTCCTAATTGCTCACATCCTGGATTTCCAACGGATGTTGTAAAACATCTATATATATGCATGCTGTTTTGTACAAAACAAGCTCCTATGTCCCAGACCGCTGGACCATAAATTGGCGCCGCCGTCCGCTGCTCACTCACAAAATTAATCTTTTTGTAATGCCGCATAACTTTGCAAACGAAGAATATTAAGGATTTTATCGAATATTAAATCGATTACTGTTATGTTTACAATGAATAGGCAGTAGTGTATATTTAAAATTACTAAAACACATTTAAAATAAAGTCATTTAAAATAATAATGTAATTATTATGATATTTAGCTTTAAATCAATTGATTAATTGACTAATAACACATAGATTTGTGTTTTAACAAGAATTTTTGTCGATTTAAATTGTTAATTTACTCATAATACACATGACATAAGTCTTCAAAAGCTTATGTATACCTCAGGAAGTGTCGTAATCGTTAGGTCGAAATTTCGAAAAATTTTACATGGAAACTTTACACTGGACAACACATTTTCACCAAAGACCATAGGTGGGCAGGGGGGGGGGTGGGGGGGTTTTACCTTTACCCCCCAAAATTTCGGATTTTGCTGACACCCCCCAAATTTGGGGTACCCGGGCACACCCCCCCAAATTCGCCTCCCGGAGAAAAATTTTTAAGCGTTATAAAAGGACTAAAAAAAATTTTCTGCGCTTCGCGCGGAGAGTTAATTGTTAATTGACAATTTATCTTAGTTTTTCAATTACAAATCGATTATCCCGTTTAGTAGTTAAGGTATACAGTTTAATAAAACTACTATAAACACTATTATCCTTTAATTAACGTTTTAAAAACATGTTTTAAATGTGTAGGTATAAGAAACCATAAATTTTGTAATAAGTAACATCTGGAATTAAAATTTCAAGTGTATTTTAGCGCCTTAAATTAAAAATTTTCTCCTCCGGGGGGCATTCTGCCCCCCGGACCCCCCTGACAAGGGGCTCCGCCTCTTGACCATAGATGAACACAGTCAAAAAGCCAGAGGGGGGTTGTTTACCCCGGGTAAATGACATTTCAAAATCTAGGAGGGGGTCCTAGGGGGGTCGAATCGAAACCCCCCCATAGGTGGGCAGCCTCTTGGAGTGTGGGGGGGGTCAAGGTTGAGGGGGGGGTGTCTGGCAACACCCAAATTTTGAGGGGGGTGTACCCAATATTTTCGCGCTGCCTTAAAATGGGCTTAAAACGCGTAAAAAACGTAAAACAAGCTTATAAATTTTATTTTTTAATTCTTTTATAATAATGTGTTTATTATATTATTAGAATTAATATATATTTAATTAAAAGTTATATACATACATGGGCGTAGCCAAAGCCAGGGGGGTCTAGACCTCCCTTTTGGGTCGGCAAAGGGAAAAATTTGGAGTTCGACCCCCCTTTTAGGTTGCCAAGGATAAAAATTTGGGGGGTCTAGAACAGTGGCGTTGGCGTGCCCAGAATTTCATTTGGGGGGAGGGGCGGTCTGGGGGGGGGGGGGGGAAAATACTAATCCTGAAGGGTGGTCTGGAGGCGGCAGCTCCCCAGAAGTAGGAGGTCTGGGGGGCGAGAGCCCCCAAGCAGGGTCAAAGGGCAGAGCCCCTTGTCAGGGGGGTTCGGGGGGCAGAATGCCCCCCGAGGGAGAAAATTGTTAATTTAAGGCGCTAAAATACACTAGAAATTTTAATTCCAGATGATGTTTATTACAAAATTTAAGGTTTTTTTATCCCTTTACATTTAAAACAGGTGTTTAAAACGTTAGGTAATAAAAGGTTAATAACGTTTAATTAATGTTTTTTGAATAATAAAAGAAAAAATGAAATATATGACATAAACAAGGTAATAAACACTCCGCGCGAAGCGCGGAAAATTTTTTTAGCCCTTTTATAATGCTTAAAAATTTTTTTCTGGGAGGCGAATTTGGGGGGGGTGTCCCCGGGTACCCCAAATTTAAGGGGTGGTGTCAGCAAAATCCGAAATTTGGGGGGTATAACCCCCCTCCTGCCCACCTATGCCCCCCTCCTAGCTTTCTAGGGGGGTCGACCCAGGGTGGGAGATTTTGAAACCTAGAGGGGGGTCAGGTGGGGTCCGATTTCCGAAGCAAAATACTTTTAAACCATAAAGATTTAATAATAGTTTTTTATAAGATAATACTACTTTTTATTGAATAAAAAGCGATATTCAGGTATAAAAAGGGTGTAAAAACATGAATTTGTGTAAAAATTCACGTTTTTGGAAGAAAATTTAGTATAAAAAAAGGGGGGGGGGGTCAGATTTCAAAATCTAGAGGGGGGTCAGGAGTAAAAAATTCAATAATTTGGGGGAGAGAAGGGAGGGCCCCCCCTGGATTTTTTTCAAGGGGGGCCCCCGAAATTTCGAGGCTTGGGGGGACGTGGACCCCACATTAACCCCCCCTGTTCATCTATGCCCTTGACCCCGCTGGGGTGCTCTCGCCCCCAGACCCCCCATATCTGGGCCCCCCTTCAGGGTTAGTAGTGCCCTCCAGACCGCCTCCCCCGAAATGAAATCCTGGACACGCCACTGCAAAGGGGGGAGGGGGGTCTAACCCCCAATTTTTCCCTTTGCCGACCTAAAAGAGGGGTCTAGACCCCCCCCCCCTGGCTACGCCCATGTATGTATAATCTTTAATTAAATATAAGATTATGGATTAAAAAGTTTGTGATACTTGACTTTATAATCAAGACAATAATATTACTATCCTATTATTACGTAATTATTAAAAAAACTATGATTTATAATCTTATTATAAGAATATATAAACACATTATTATTAAAAAAATTGAAAAATAAATTTTATAAGTTGCAATAAGGTCTTATTTTAATTTTACAGTTTTAAAGCATTTATAAGCTTGTTTTACGTTTTTTACGCGTTTTAAGCCCATTTTAAGGCAGCGCGGAAATATTGGGTACACCCCCTTCAAAATTTGAGTCTTGCCGGACATCCCCCCCTAAAATTTGACCCCCCAAAAAAAATCCGAGAGGCTGCCCACCTATGCCAAAGACCCTATGGAATTTTTAACTTAAATTTTTTTTGGTCTTATGTTTTGCTCAAACTTATTGGCAGGAGTAATTAGCCAATGTAAAACCAGAATCTTATGATTTTTTAAACATAAACATGGACTGGACATCTTTATACTGAACGTTTTTTCACTAAATAAGGGAATAACCTTCCTCCCCAACCACAGAAAGGATTGGGCTAAATAAGATATCAGACCTCTGCACTGCCTCCTCCCATACATGGGCACAGGGGGGGGGGGTTGGGGTAGTTAACCCCCCCCCCCAAATTCTGAGAAGAGGGGTTTAACCCCCCCCACTCAGAAGTGGGGGGGGGGAAGAAAAAGTTAACCCCAAAATGAAGAAAAAAATGTCTTTAAATTGACTTCTAACTGCTTTCAAACTTAAGTTTTCAGGTCAAAATGAATGTTTCAAGCAATAAAAAGCTCAAAAATGCAATAAAAAGGGCTTGTTGACCTAAAACTAGCGTTTTTTTACCTATTTTTCCTTCAAAATCGAAAAACGAAATGGCTAAAATGCACTCCAGAAAAAAAAACGATATGGGTATTTTGCGTTTCTCGGATTTTAACCTCCCCCCCCCTAATTTAGGGTTTAACCCCCCCCACTTCGGACCAACTTGCCCATGTATGCCCCCTCCCCCTGGGTTTTATTGGGGGGGGGGGCAATTTCAAAATAGGGGGGGCACGGGGGCAACTTTTTTGAAACGTGGGGAGCAAGCAGTGAAGAAACAAAAAAAGGAGAAAAAGAGGAAAAAGATAAAAAAAAGAACAAAAAAGCGAAAATAAGGTAAAAATAGGTCTAACTAAAATATTATGTTTTTTATGAAAACAAAAATATTTTGTTTTTTCGGACAGATAAACATGGACATCTAAATACTGGACAAAATATTTGCGCTAAAGGGGCATACTCTCCAACCGCAGAATGGATAAGGCTAAAAGAGATATCATTGCAAAACTTACAAATCGGGGAATGTCATAAAGAGATTGAAATTTAAAAAAAATCGTATGGACATCGTATTTCTTGTTGAAAAAATTTGTGTAAAATATTACCTCAACAAAAAGAATAAATTTACATTACACCCAGGAAAAAAAACATTCTCAGATAGTTTCGTAAATAATCGTAAATATCTATCTGGTTTTAAATGGTCAAACTCCTAAAATGAACATAATGCAATGCAATATAAAGTTTTTTATGTTTTTGGTGGTAACTACGGTGTTAAGAAATTGGAGAATGTTTGATAGGCAAATCGAGATTTGTTTCACTTTTACACATTAAACAAAAACCAATTCTTAGTAAAAGTTTTATACATCATTTCATTTGTATATGCCTATTTGCACATAATATAACTTGCATAATATCTAAGAATTTGATAAATTTTTACACGATTCAAGGTTACACTACTCGCTCGCGTCCATTTTTACAATATAGATTACGTTAATACGATTTATGTGATGGCGCGGTAGTAAGTGTGCGATTGTTTTTTTTTCTGTTTTCATACTTTTAGTAAAAAAATATGGAATTGATTGATTTGTAAATAAACTTTAAAAAATCATTTAAGTTAGTTATTTAAATTTTGCTTATAGCTGTATATAACCACGCGATTTTATCCATTTGAGAGTGTTGAATTGTTTTTAAAGATAAAAAGAATAGATATCTTTTTCTACCCGGATACACAACTAATTTTGAAACTTAGAAAATCAATGTTTCAAGTTTGAAAATATTTTGCCTGTGCCTATACTAAATAATAACCGAAGATGTTTTTATCATCCATGGCCCATCCACCGATTCACTTCAAACTTATATAATTATTTGTTTGTATTTATCATGCCGGTGCTTCATTTCTGTTCGCACAAATTTGTAAATCTAAATCAATTCTTATAAAAGTTTAAACAAAGCTGTTGCCATAAAAATTTTATCAAATAAAGGTTAAAAATATACTTAAGTTTAACAATTAAAAAAAGGGCTAATTGATAATAATTAATTAGCAATAAATCGTGAGGGGCGCGAAAGCGCCACAGCAGGGGGATTTTGACCGGCATCTTCGCACCAATTAATTAAAGAACGTCTTGGGTCATTGATGAGATTCTCTTTGTTTCTTTTTATCTATTTTTGGAGAATTCTACAAATCTATGAGTTCCATAACTTTCATAGATGACATCGCGAAGGAAGCTAGGGGGAACTAGCTGCACCGGTAAATTGACTTTTCAAGTTAGGAGGGGGCCTGCGAACGAGCAGCGGGGGGAGAAGTTTTTCTTTTAGCTTTTAGGGGGTAAACGCTGGCTAAAGCAGTCTAAAATCTAGAAGGGGGTTAGGGGCACCTCCGATTCACAAACAAAGTTGTTTCAAATCATATCATTTATTTAAGATTTTTTAGAGCTAATAATGCACTTACTTGATTAAAATACCGTTTTTAAGAAATATAAAATTTTATGATATAATGCAATGCATTTTTATGTGTTTCATATCAGAAAACTACAGACATATTTTCACAAGTTTGAATGTCACGAAAAGAATGGACAAAAAACCTGTTTTTGTTCTTTACACTGTCAACAAGCGATCCAGAAAGTAATAATATTTTGGCAAAAATAAACCGAGAATTTTATTAAAACATTTGTTTTGAATCAAGTTGACCAGAGTGTGACCAAATTTTAAAGTGAAATTAAATATTATACAATTTTTTTATAAATTTTGTCTGCACACTAAAAACGCGTTCACCATGAAATTCGGGAAAGGTATTAACAAACGCTGTTTTGAATTCTGTTTGTTATAGGACATGCTTTTTTTCTAAGCTAACTTTGTTTAGAGATCCAGAGTACTTTTTAAAGGGCATTTAAAGTACAATAAATGCTTGCCATCACTCTCTGCTATATTGTTGACGGAAGGATTGAGGTACCTTCCAGGGAAATCGCTAGGATTCTAGAAATTCTAGAATTTCTAGATTCGGGGGATGCAATGCAATAAAAAAATTTTAAAATGCAGCGTAGGGAAAGGGGGAGCGTGGGGGTTAAGCACACCACGCTTTTCAAAAGATCACGGTCCAAAAACGAGCCCCCTCCTCTCGCTTATTAGTGACTGCCTTCTCATTTTGTAGTTCCCTTACATTTAATGCTAACCACTGCTCCGTAAACACTACAAAAAACTTGAAAAATAGTCGTCATTTTAAACTGATTTTTACAAAATTTAAACAATTTTAGACCTATTTTTACTTAAATTCTGTTTTTGTGGTTCTTTTCCCCTTTTTTCACATTTTGTACGGTTCAAAAAATTGCCATGCCCTCCCGGTTCAGAAATGCTCCTGCCCACTATTAATGCCACTATTTTGCGCTTCGTGTGAAGTGAGTTTTACTTCCAGTATTTTCAAAGTTAAACTCCAAAAATTTTGAGTTTCAAAAAAATTTATACATAACTAACAACAAAGATCAGACATATCGCTTAATATGCTTTTGGAAGGCATCAAGAAAGTTTAATATTAAAGAAAAAAATTTTTCTCTCCCAAAATTCAAAAAACGTAAAGATCCCCTTATGAAAAAATCCGGCTTCGCCGGATTTCGGGAGAGGCGGCCGCCCCCCCCCTGAGCACCCCACTGCCCAGTCTCTAGACTCTAACCGGTGCTATACCACTTAAATCAGGTGCTTTTGATCAGGTACGCTAGGGGGGAGTGGTCCACCGCCAGGTGGAAGACCAAAACTTTTAGAGAGGGGAGAGTCCAGGGGGGTCCGGACCATTGGTGGGCAGCTCACGGATTTTCAGTTTCAGTTTCAGAGTCAAAGGGGGTTCGATTTTTTAACACAGTTTTTTAAATTTTTTAACGCAGTTTTT
>JASAMX010030205.1:0-31514 GCA_030248175.1 Microlaimidae sp. YZB2_3 | reverse complement strand
CTAGAGAGGGGTCAGGGGTAAAAATTCGGAAATTCGGGGGAAGGGGCCTAGATTTTAGTCTAGGGGGGGGGGTCACAAAATTTCGAGGCTAGGGGGGGGGGTGACCCCACCCTGCCCCCCTTTCTCACCTATGAATGTGATGCTTAAAAACTCCGAATATTCAAAGCGGAGCTCCTTCAGAGCTACGGAGTTCGTCTTAAAATAAACGATTAAAAGCTTATTTAAACTTAAATAATAGTCTAAATTATTCTAAATCTGTTTTCATTGTTTTTTCAAGTTATGGCATTATTCTTAAATTATTTATTTAAAATAGTAAAAAATAGGGCAGAGCTCGGAGGTTTGGGGGTTTCTCCGTAGCTACAAAAAACACGAATATCTGCTCGACTGCTTCTAAGCTAGGAGCCCTGGGAAATATCAATAATCTGGAAATACAACATTAAACTACGTTGAAAGTGGGTCAAAACAAGAACCTACAATATACTGAGGTTTTTTGAGAGGAGTGTACGGAAAACTAAGTTACATCCTTCTTCTGCCCTCTGACAACGACCTTGATCTGAAAGAATATGTTAAAAAAAGTCTTGAACAGTCCGGAAATGCCCCCCCCCGCGTGAAAATAAAAAAATACTATAATACGGGCTATTTTTAAAATATTTTAACAAACTATGCAATTTTTAACATTTTTTCACAAAAATAATATATTTTAATCGTATTTTTAATTCAATTTTTCTTAATTTTGCTTTTTTGCATAATTCCGGATTAAAACACATACTCTCTACCGTTTTTAAAAATCCCTTTTTTTAAGCCCCTGCGGGGTGGAAAGTTCTGTTCTGATACAATATTAGGTAATAATAAGTCGGTATACCTTATAAGTTTCAAGGAAACACAGAAAACTTATATATAATTTTTCTGTATTTTCTTAATACTTATTATTTTTGAATTGTAATTTTTTTGTACTGTTTTCTAAAACTTTATTCGAGTTTTTTTCTTTTGCGTAAAGTACAAAAAATATGCTTTGTTTAACAAATGCATGTTGGCTGATTGTTTGTCGTATTATTTCAATAGGATTACAAAACCCCTTCGGATTAAATGTTTTTCGACTCCAACAAATGGAACAATTCCGAATAAAACCTGTCCAAAATTTTATAAATATTAGTGTATCTGAAGCTAAAAATGTCCAAATTTTAATCTGTAGCTAAAAATAAATTGTCCAAGTTATGTAAACGCAAGTTATAATTAACTTTAGAAACACTTTATATTATCACAGCGGGATTATAGTTTTGGCGCCAAAACGGTAAGGGTATGTTGCTTTAAAAAAATACAACCGAACATTTCACGGTTCGTGCAGAAAAGCGGTATAGGAATCAATTCGTAGTTTATTCCTCTTTTATGTGAGGTGCGAAATTTTTTTTTTTTATTTACATATTATGATTTGCGTAGAACCGTGCGAATTGCCAATTTAACGGCTGATTGCTACAATTCAACGTCTGGCAATATGGAATTTATTGACCTAATTAAGCGCGTAAGCGGAAATTAAAATTTCTAAAAACGGACGCTTGTGATACAATTGCTGAAGTGTAAATTTTTTAAAAAAAATTTATTACAAAATCTAAGAATTCATTTCCGATTCGCATAATATCAGGAAGTGTCAAATTAAAAAAAAATTTTTTTTGTATAAAACTCCTTAAAATTCTATTTTAAAAAACTAAGCATTTTCCAAAATGGTGCCTAATTTCTAATAATATTTTCAAACTGCAAATTTTAAATAATTTTGGTCCATAGATTTGAAGAATGTCCTTTCTAATTACTTAAAATAACTCAAACATGAAAATATTTTTATTAGAATTCATTGAAATAATATGGCTCAAAAATGGAAATTATAGGAATTCATGGCCAAACTCGAATGCAATCAGGAAGCGTCAAATCTTTTTTCCCAAAACCACCTTAAAATTTCATGTTAAAATAGATAACTAAAAATGTGCCTAATTTTTCATAATACTTTAAAACTAAAAATTTTAAAAAAATTTGGTCCAAAAATGAAGACTTATATTTGAAGAATATCCAAGGATGTCATTTCTCGTAATACTTTAAAACTAAAAATTTTAATAAAGTTTGGTCCAGAAATAAAAGCTTTATACTTGAAGAATGTCCAAGAAGGTCATTTCTAATTATTTTTAGTCGCTTAAAAAGGAAGTTATTAGAAAAACAAATCGCTTTTTACTATTAAGAAATAAGAAAACTAAAAAATAAAGTGTCATTAGTTCAAAATAATATCTGTTCACAAATTTTATACAAAAAACTTTCTGGTCAGATTTTGCGCTTCCTTACAGCCTTTATGTTTAAACTTTTAATGTTTTTGTTTAAACATCAAATTCAGATTCTAACGTTAAGGCGTTCAAAAAAAGAAAGGTTTGGGCCCAATAGAAAGTTCAGTAGGTTTGTTAAAAGAATAAAGGAACCAATTAGTAAATTGTATAATTTTATTACTTTTTTGTTATTAAAAAGAATTAAAACAAAGCAACAGCACAAAAAAATAATCCTGCTTGCTTTAAATATCGAAAAATTTATAGTCTGATATTGTTTTGAGATTTTTAAAATTTTTTTAATATAATGACTACTAAAAAGTTTTAAAAAACATTTATTTTTGAATTTATTTTTTGTCAAATGTTTGATTGAAGATTCACTCAAAAAAGCGTAATTTTCATTTTAATTCAATTATGTTCATTTTAACTACACGTTCATAAGCCACTTAATTACCAACAACAAAAATGATTAGAACTTGGAAATTTAAATTAAATCTTTAATGTAAATGTAAAGTTCTCAAAGCTTACTACAATAAAGATGACTAGAACTTGAAAATTTAAAATGAATCTGAATAAAATTAATGATACCAAAAATGAGATTGAATTTCTATTAAACATGCCCTATTGATGGATGGAATGGAATTTGTTTTAAAATTTATGTTTACAAGGACAAATGATTTTAAGCGATTTAATCTTAAAATTAGAAATAATTTTATACGATTATTTATTTTATCAGAAAGTGTTCTACTGATATATACAGTATATTATTACATGCAGTGCGCATGCTTTCTCATTAATCTAAAAAGGTTTAACTTGTTTTTACCGTATGTTTTTAGTATTAAAAATTCGATGGCTTAAATTCAACAAAAAAAAAACAGGTAAATTAATCTTATTCTATTTCGAAAATCATTTATTTGTAAATTTATTTTAGCCGTAATGACTAAACTCAAATTTAAAAAAAACAATAAAAATAAACAAAATCTTGGTTATTAAACTTAACTGTTTGATCGTTAGAAAAAATTTTTCTAGTGCAATTCTAGAAAAATTATTAGCGAGATCATAAAACAAGGTTTTGGTTATTGAAGATTGAAAGCCTAATGTTTGCTAAATTCATATCTAAATCAACTGCGGCTATAAAATTTAATAAAAGAGAATTTTCATTTTTACGGAGGTGATAAATACTAATAAAGACATATTTATTTAATAGGTTTTCAAGTTCAAATTCACAACAAGGGCATAACAAGCAAATCATGTTCCACGCTTTGAAAAGTTATATTAATTATTACTTTGCTTTTCGTAAGTGAGTTTTCTTAATAGGCAGGTCGGAAATATATTTTTAACGATTGCCGTGAATTTACTAGTTTTACTTTGGATGCTTTTTTATTGAAGCTGGAAAACAAACAGTTTTTGTTCTCCAAAAAATTCAATACTTTGTGTTTAGAAAAATAGACGTCAATGAATTAGTAAATTATCTTAATTCTTTAAATTTTTTAATATATTTTTATTTAAAATCCTTTTTTAAACTACAAAAATAATGCACACTAATTTTTTTAATTATGCATTAACTAATTAATATTTAGCCAAAGTAAAATCTATTATTGATGGATTTTATGATAATCTTATAAAATTTTATCATAATTTTTTAGATACATATATAGTAAAGTTTTTTTTGCAAATTAACTTATGTTTTTATAGATGCATTAAAATAAAACAGTTTATTTTGCATATAAACTTTAAATGGAAGATTTTAAAATGTTTATATTTCGTATATAACGAGATCCTATACACATTATAGTTATAGTTCAGTTAGTTATTATTATGATTCACCAAAACACACAAAAGTGGCTCATACGTAACAAAATCCCAATCCTCTACTGAAACCGAAAAAATATGCAATTATAGTATCTAAATTTTTGTTTAGTTTAAAAGTCATTATTTTTTAAAATCGTCGGTTATAATTAAAACATGTAATTGGTTTAGGTCCAAGTTTTAGGCTTAGTTTTAGGTTGGATTTTTAGCAATTCTAAACTTTAGGATCTCAATTACCTTGGTTTATGCTCCAATTGTTTCGGCTCCAAGTTTCCTGGGTTTCGATTTTCGTCCAATATTTTGGGATTGTTTCGCTACGTTTTATCGTTCCAAATTTTATCGTATGTTGCCTCTTAAGGTAGAACACCACAGTTACGACGATTTTAAAAAATAATGACTTTTAAACTAAACAAAAATTTAGATACTATAATTGCATATTTTTTCGGTTTCAGTAGAGGATTGGGATTTTGTTACGTATGCTAGTGAAATACCTTCTGTGTGTTTTGGTGAATAATAATAATAACTAACCAAGCCAGAACTATAATGTGTATAGCGATGTGCTGACATAACGAAATATAGCAACATTTTAAAATCTTCCACTTAAAGTTCTATATGCAAAATAAACGGTTCTATTTTAAATGCATCTATAAAAACATAAGTTAATTTGACAAAAAAACTTTACTATAAATTTATCTAAAAAATTACTATAAAATTTTAGGAAGCAAATCGCACAGGAAAAATCCATCAAAAAAGATTTTACTTTGGCTAAATATTAATTAGTTAATGCATAATTAAAAAAATTAGTGTGCATTATTTTTGTAGTTTAAAAAAGGATTTTAAATAAAAATATATTAAAAAATTTAAAGAATTAAGATAATTTACTAATTCATTGAAGTCTATTTTTCTAAACACAAAGTATTGAATTTTTTGGAGAACAAAAACTGTTTGTTTTCCAGCTTCAATAAAAAAGCATCCAAGTAAAACGTAAATTCACGGCAATCGTTATATATTTCCGACCTGCCTATTAAGAAAACTCACTTACAAAAACCAAAGTAATAATTAATATAATTTTTCAAAGCGTGGAACATGATTTGCTTGTTATGCCCTTGTTGTGAATTTGAACTTGAAAACCTATTAAATAAATATGTCTTTATTAGTATTTATCACCTCCGTAAAAATGAAAATTCTCTTTTATTAAATTTTATAGCCGCAGTTGATTTAGATATGAATTTAGCAACCGTTAGGTTTTCAATCTTCAATAACCAAAACCTTGTTTTATGATCTCGCTAATAATTTTGCTAAAATCGCACTAGAAAGATTTTTTCTAACGACCAAACAGTTAAGTTCAATAACCAAGATTTTGTTTATTTTTATTGTTTTTTTTTTAAATTTGAGTTTATTTATTACGGCTAGAATAAATTTACAAAAAATATGATTTTCGAAATATATTAAGATTAATTTCGCTGTTTTTTTTTCAGTTGAATGTAAGCCATCAAATTTTTAATACTAAAAACATACGGTAAAAACAAGTTAAATCTTATTAGATTAATCAGAAAGCATGCGCACTGCATGTAATAATATACTGTATATATCAGTAGAACACTTTCTGATAAAATAACTAATCGTATAAAATTATTTCTAATTTTAAGATTAAATCGCTTAAAATCATTTGTCCTTGTAAACATAAATTTTAAAACAAATTCCATTCCATCCATCAATAGGGCATGTTTAATAGAAATTCAATCTCATTTTTGGTATCATTAATTTTATTCAGATTCATTTTAAATTTTCAAGTTCTAGTCATCTTTATTGTAGTAAGCTTTGAGAGACCTTTATTTTACATTAAGATTTAATTTAAATTTCCAAGTTCTAATCATTTTTGTTGTTGGTAATTAAGTGGCTTATGAACGTGTAGTTAAAATGAACATAATTGAATTAAAATGAAAATTACGCTTTTTTGAGTGAATCTTCAATCAAACATTTAACAAAAAATAAATGCTTTTTAGTAGTCACTATATTTTAAAAAATTCTAAAAATCTCAAAACAATATATCAGACTATAAATTTTTTGATATTTTAAGTAAGCGGGATTATTTTTTGTGCTGTTTCTTCGTTTGAATTCTTTTTAATAACAAAAAAGTAATAAAATTATACAATTTACTAATTGGTTCCTTTATTCTTTTAACAAACCTACTGAATTTTATATTGCGCCCAAACGTTTCTTTATTCTTTTTTGAACGTCTTAAGGTTCAAATTTTAATTTGATATTTTAAACAAAAACATTAAAATTTTAAACATAAAGGCTGTAAGGAAGCGTAAAATCTGACCAGAAAGTTTTTTGTATAAAAATTTGTGAACAGATATTATTTTGAACTAATGACACTTTATTTTTAGTTTTCTTTTTTTTAATAGTAAATTAGCGATTTGTTTTTACAATAACTTTCATTTTTAAGTGATTGAAAATAATTAAAAATGACCTCCTTGGACATTCTTCAAATATAAAGCTTTTATTTCTGGACCAAACTTTATTAAAATTTTTAGTTTTAAAGTATTACGAGAAATGACATCCTTGGATATTCTTCAAATATAAAGCTTTTATTTTTGGACCAAATTTTATTAAAATTTTTAGTTTTAAAGTATTATGAAAAATTAGGCACATTTTTAGTTAACTATTTTAACATGAAATTTTAAGGTGGTTTTGGGAAAAAAGATTTGACGCTTCCTGATTGCATTCGAGTTTGGCCATGAATTCCTATAATTTCCATCTTTGAACCATATTATTTTAATAAATTCTAATAAAAATATTTTCATGTTTGAGTTATTTTAAATAATTAGAAAAGACATTCTTCAAAACTATGGACCAAAATTATTTAAAATTCGCAAAATTTCAGTTTGAAAGGCGACTGAATTTGCTTTATGTTTTATTTGGATTGTAAAAAACAGATTATTAGAGTTAAAAAATAATAATATGTAGTGTATGTAGTGTTTACTTTACGCTTGTCTGTATATTTATTTGTATATTGTGTTGTGTTTTTTTGTGCCTTGTCGTGTTTTATGACATAATAATTAGGCACCATTTTGGAAAATGCTTAGTTTTTTTTTAAATAGAATTTTAAAGAGGTTTATACAAAAAAAAATTTTTTTTTAATTGACACTCCCTGATATTATGCGAATCGGTAATGAATTTTTAGATTCTGTAATAAATTTTTTTTAAAAAAATTTACACTTCAGCAATTGTATCACAAGCGTCCGTTTTCAGAAATTTTAATTTCCGCTTACACGCTTAATTAGGTCAATAAATTCCACATTGACAGACGTTGAATTGTAGCAATCAGCCGTTAAATTGGCAATTCGCACGGTTCTGCGCAAATCATAATATGTAAATCAAAAAAAAATTTTCGCACCTCACATAAAAGAGAAATAAACTACGAATTGATTCCTATACCGCTTTTCTGCACGAACCGTGAAATGTTCGGTTGTATTTTTTTAATGCAACATACCCTTCTCGTTGTGGCGCCAAAACTATAATCTCGCTGCGATAACATAAAGTGTTTCTAAAGTTAATTATAACTTGCGTTTACATAACTTAGACAATTCATTTCCAGTTAAATTTCAGCTACAGTAAAGATAATTTCATGGGTGATACTGGTGGTTCCTCGTTCTCGAGATATCGTGGAGAGCACCCTGCCCAACTTAAAATATTGAACATCGAAAACTTTTTTTAATTTTTTTGGGGGGTTTTAGCTTCAGATACACTAATATTTATAATATTTATAAAATTTTGGACAGGTTTTATTCGGAAATTGTTCCGTTAGTTGGAGTCGAAGAACATTGGATCCGGTGCAGTTTTTAAATCCGATTGAAATAATACGCCAAACGATCAGCCAACATGCATTTGTTAAACAAAGCATATTTTTTGTACTTTACCAAAAGAAAAAACTCGAATAAAATTTCAGAAAACAGTACAAAAAAATCAAATAAAAACGAACCTAGTAAGAATGGATCTATTCAAAATTTTACGAATACTAATAATAAATAATCTAAAAGAGTAAAACAGATTTTATTGCGTGATTGACAAAAAAATCATTCTTTTTATATTATTTGCATTTCCCTTAATTTGGTGGAGGATGATAAATTTGTTAAAATCTTAACTGTATTGTTTAAAAGTACCATATAAGTTAGTATCATTTATTATACTTTAAACTAAATATAGTGGACTAAACAATTATATAAACGGGCATATTTCACTAACATAAAAATTAATTGTTTTGACGATAGTTATATTATTGTATGAACAATCACAACAGTCAATTCAATTTACATAGAGGTCTCGAGAAGAATTATAAGTAATTTGTATATGACGTTAGTTAATTAAGAATTAAGCATAAAAAGTATAGACAACCAGCTATTTTGTTTTTTACATTCTTCTAAAATAAACGCTGGTTGTTTATATTTTTTTCGTACTAATGTTTTTTTAGTTAGCAACCGTCATATATGAATTATTTTCATTTCTTCTCGAGACCTTTGTGCACATCAAATTAATCGTCGTGATTGTTCATACTTAAAGTTAAGTTCTATACGCTAATAAATTTTTTGTATAACTCAAATGCACTGTTAGCGAAATATTTCCACCTAAAAAAATTTTCCAGTCCACAACATTTTTGTCTTTGGTTTTTTAAAATTCTTTGGAAATCGCACAAAACATGGGTTAAAGTTTCTTTAATTATTCCAAATATGCACCCGCTAAAATATAAGGTTTATTTTTCAAATTGCTTTGCCTCTGTCAAACTCTAATGATTATATTTTTCATATAATTGAACAAATAAAAGCCATGATTGCGCTGTTATTTAATTACCCCTTTGTCGTAATATACTGTTTACAAGTTGATCGCGAAATTAACAAAACACTGTTCGGCAATTAAAAACTCGGCAATAATCACGTATGTTTCACCGTTTGAACTGTACGAGAGTTAAAAATGTAAAACCCTATTGACCAATAAAAAGGTAAAAAGCTTGAATCACTTTTTTAACTATTCCTTTCGAAACAATTTGTCTACGATTTGCGAAATTATAATTAACGGTGTTAAAAAGATTTTGCATTCCAAACTACGTATTAGCGACTATGGAAACTTATTTAAAACACGGGCGATTGATTTTATTCTTGTTGTGGGGTATCTTGTCAGTCACAGCAAATGAATTTTTGTGACGGATAAGAACCCAATCTGAGCCAGTTGTCAGTCAGAGCAACCCGAAGCGCATTTGAAATAAAGCCCGTATTCGTTTAAGGACCATAACACTTGATAACTCCTAATGTAAGTAATAAATTTTGAAACAGAATTTTACCAGCGCCAAGTGCACGGGTTTTTTTTAAAGAATGAATTCGGTTTTGCTTTAAAGCGTTAAAATTATAGCCCTTTGTTAATTGAATATTATTTGATAGGAAATTTACCGTTTACTTTTAGTTTGCCTTGTGTTTCGTATATACTGAAATATATTTATGGGTCAAAAATATCTTTAAATATATTTGATTGGTTTAAAGCTAATAAAAGAAAAACAGCATGGTATGATAAAATTTTTATATCATTGTCTTGTGTAAAATACTATATTTATACGTACTTCAAACCAGCACTTCAAATTGTTATTGATTTTATATGAAAACTGATTGGAAATGATATGCGCTATTATTTCCAATCAGCGCAAATTAATTTGCGCGAACCACAATGATGACAAAACAATGAAAATAAATAATATTTCTAAATAGGTACTTTACTAGAGTTTTGTCTGAAAAGCTAAATGTTTATCCAAACAAAAATTTTCAGTTTTTAAGGAAGATTTTGTTACGGGTGATATGAGAAAATTCTTATTGATAATGTTTATTTAACCTATTCTTTAGAATTCAAAAAGTAAAACAATTTTTTAATGAAATAAAGTGGTTTTTTATAACATTCAATAAAGTTGTAATGCTTTAAAATTTTATTCAACGGCATGAAATTGGCAGTTATAATTAATTAGGCAACAAAACAATTATAATTTGTTTAATTTAAAATCTATATTTATCTTAATAGTTATTTTGTAATGCGTTAACAATCAAAACTTTTTTTAGTTTGAATTTGAATAAAAAACACTGTCCGATTCCGCAAGAACACTTACTTTTTTATACGCTTAAAATATGACATAAAGCTTTTTAAAAAGTATACTCTACCAGACTTCTTCTTTTTAGAAGAGCATAATGTTTTTGTCAATAAAATTATATTAAAATTTATTTTTCAATATTTGTTTTAGTTAAAATCCTCATATTTCAGTTTTTTTTATTTTATCAGTGAGCTAAACCATTGATCGGCTTAAAATATAACATGAAATACTATTAATTCCAATATTCCAAACTAAATATCAGGAAAACAAGTTTATTTAAAGAATACTAACAAAAATAAGATTGTCTATAAATCAATTATTACGTACGAAATCTGTATCATTTGTTTATGAAATTAATAAAACGGAAATTCATTAAAAAACCTAAAAACAACGCGTTTACCTCAAAAACCGGAGTAAGTTCCAAGGTAGACTTCAAGTTAAAACCTAAAACATCTAACGTTCTAATTCTAGGATTTAAAAAGAGTAATCTTCGAGGAGTTTCTAATTATTTACTTTAAATTAAAACTCTGACCGTTTAAGATTAATGAAATGAAAGAAAGTGAAACAGCTTGCGCCAGTAATAGTGAGCGAAGAGTGTAACACGTTAGTCACTAGAGTCTATACTGTAGCGTGATTCATTCGCTTTTTCCCTTGCGCTCCAGTATCGATCGCGAATTGTTCCGTTGAAATAAAATATATAGCACCGATTAGGGCAGGAGGGCTTACAGTAGAATAAAAATCCAGCTAACATAGCTGTAATTTTATATAGGTATAGGTTTTTAAAAATTAAGTTGAGTTAGAGAATTAGAAACTGGTTGTATATAACATATTTTGTACGTTTTTAAACTTCTTGGCCGGAATTCATAAAGCGGCGGGATAATCCTCGGGCTAGCTCGGTGTTAGTTGATCCGGGGCTAGCCCCCTAATTAATTACGGTGGATCCCGGAATACACCGTAGTTAGCCGTAGGCTATTCGGGGGCCGAGTTGACCCCTGGATAGCTCCGCTTTGTGAATTCCGGCCCTTGTTGTTGGTGTAAGGTTTTATAATTCGCGAAAAGATTTATATATCCCGATACAATGGCGAAAAGGCCTGTGAAGCCTGCGAAACGGCCTGGGAAGTGGCCTCCCAGCACGAAATGTTCAATGAGTCTTTGATAAAACATTTCCTATTATTGGTTTTATTAATCGCTATGATAGTGAAAAGGATAACAAAATATGCTAAACGTACCTATTTTAAAATCATACTTTAAATGTTTTGACACATGACAAAAAAATTGTTTGGATTTTATATCGATTTTACTTTATAGCTTTTTAATGCCCACACTTCTTGTCAATTATGGTAACATTATTATTAATATAATGAAAGTATAGTAATATAGTCGTATTTTATCGCAAAAAATTTTTTATTAAAGGTGGTATACCGTTTTAAGACATTGATTTTGAGCAAATTTGCTTAAAATTTTTTTAAGAGTATGGTGCATTGTTTTTAATGAGTGTAGTGTTCTACACTATATGTTTTAGATAGCAATAAGTTTTATCTTTATAAACACACTGTAGTAAAACTGCTCATCTTTTCATTTAACATATTAGTATATCCGGTATTATTCAAATCAAATCAAATCAAATTGTTTATTCTAGTAAATAAACATATTACAACAACTTCAAATTATCAACAACAAATTATCACAACGCGAACCGTCAAAGAAATATGGTTATTTGAATATGGTTTAAAGGCTTATTTTTAAGCACTAACATAAACCATCTATTAATAACGTTTTAAATTGTTTACGATAATATCTAAAAAAACCGCATAATTCTTGTAATTATTGTGCTGGATGTTATAAATATAGTTACATGATGAGCGGTTTATTTATACGAAACGTCAATAGAAATTGTGGTCATCTTGTTATGTTCTTTTATTAAAATCTTTCGGATAACTTCTTCGTACGATTGCATTGTACATTACGAAAAATTATATATTTGTATCTGCAAAAGTAAAATTTTTTTTATTAAAATCAAAAAATGCAATATGTACATTTACATTTTACAATGACAATAGAATGGTTTCGCCTTAACAAACATTTTTTTTAAATTTATTACGAATTTTGCTTAAAAAAATCATGATAGAAAATTATTTTCTAAATAATATCCATTAAATTACAGTGTCTACAGTGTCATTAAAACACATTTGGAATTTTATTCTTACTGTTTATTAATCAGCAAAATTTTTATTTAGATGCAATAACTTGACCCTCACCAATTCATGAATTTGGATTCAAGAAGTCTTTAAAGCCATTCCTACTTGTCATGCATCTCATGAATACAACTTTAAAACTAATTGTTTTATTTCTCTTAACATTGCCGTATGGTATGTAATTATCAAAATTATTTAGCAACGTATATTATGCAGAGTATAACAATGTTGATGTTTTAACAGTTCAAATTTATTAATGAAGTCCAGAATGTTTGATAGTCTCATAAAACACTAATGTTAAGTGGGGTCTGAATTTTATAGTTATTTTGCTGATATAAAATATTTCGGCTAAATATATTTACATACATGTATTGTTGCTGTTTATATATAGTAATTTCAGTCAAAATAAACAAATTATATTGCCAAGAGATTTAAAAAATTTTATAAAACAACAAGAATAATAATTATAGCGGTGTTTTTATACTAGCTTTTGTATCTCTCTTGTCATAGCTTTTGTATCTCTCTTGTCATTGCATTTACACGGCCAAATAAAGATTGATTTGTTCCTTTAATAATCTATAAATATTTTTGTTTAGTTTTCACGCAATGCATTTACCACCCGACTACCAAAGGTCTAAGGTGCTTGAGTTCATTTACGATGTTTAAACCGGCAATAAGCAATAACAACGAGGAAACATTATTGCTAAAAGAAGTCGTCTTGATTTGTTCTTCAAATCAGCTTGAAGTGGACGGCTCACCGCTCCTGGGCTATGTAAACCGCCATACGAAGGTAAATTGTTTAAAATTTGTATTAGTTTCAAAAAATCGTTCAAAATTATTCAGACTGAAATTTTATTTTATTAATCATGTTTTTACAAAAGTTTTATTAAAAGCCAATGTCCTCCAGGCTGAAATTAAGGGCGGACCGTTCTCCGCCAAGAAGAAATAAACAATAACGCGCAAACCAAGAAAATTAAAAAAAATAAGTCTCAGTAGTAATTTAACCAATAATTACTTAATTGCATCACGTGTTTTCCTGCGCGTGATATTTTCTTGGAGAATGAGTGGTTACTCGACCACCCTTACAATTTCACCCTGATAGAATTCATCTTTAGTGTTGTATGCAATTTAGTGTTACCTATACATTGATGTAATTATTCTCCAAAGCAACCATACCGTTAAAGAGATATGCCTGCCTTCAAATTTTTTCAAGTTTCAGTTATTTTAAAACAAACTTTGGATTTTAAGAAGTCCACCCAGTTTTTTTCAAATAACCTATAAAAACATTAAAAAATTAAGATTATAAAAATAGATCGTACAGTGATATTGTTTTATCTCCAGGAGCTTTTTGATAAACCATAACAACAAAATTTAAATATAAAACATAGAAATATTAGGAATGGAGTAGTTGACTTAAATTCGGCAAGTCTATATTTTCGGCCACCGGTTGTTGTTTTTGCCTTGCGCAAACTTTTGAATTGAACCGCGTATGGCCAAATAGACGACATGACGATCTATTTGGAATTATGCATTTGATTGCATACATAACTTTTTGCATGGCAAAAATAACAGCCGGTAGCCAAATTTTAGGCTGGCCGAATTTAAGTCAGTCACCCTCTAATGTACCCTCTAATAATTTGTTAATTATAATTCCAACCTTGGAAATTGAGGGACTTTTTTTGTTTTCTGTTGAGCTTATTTGGCGCCCAGAAAAAATACCTTCTGCAAAATATCTTCGGAAAGAATATCTTCTAAAAGACTTTTAAATTCTCAACTAAAAAAACTTTTTTTTCCTAAGCCTAAGCGAAACCTTAAAATCAAGCTACAACGACATAAAAAATTTAAAAAAAACCTTTAATAGTTTTTAATATACTGAATAATTTACTGCTGAAAGAAGATATTTTTTCCGGAAGTTATTTTGCAGAAGGTATTTTTTCCGGAAACCGCTTATTTTTCCTTACTCTGCACATGGAATCCTACGTCTTAATTTGTTTTTAGGGTTTTTGACCAAGTTTATCTTTTTTCTTTCTAAAATAATATTTTCTATTGGTTTATGTTGGTTTAAAAAATCAACTCCATATAAATTCCCATCTTTAAATTTATTTTTTATAACATGATTTTATATTAAGAGTTATTTATAGTTTAAACTGAAATTAGATTGGTCTCGAATTACTATAATGTTAAATGTAATTTTCAGACAAAAATTGATAAAAATATTGAAACAATAATTTTCATTGAAAAGTTTTGTTCTTAAGTTTTTTACCATCTAAAAAAATTGTAATAAATAGCTTTAGCAGCCATATTAAATAGACCTAATAAGTCGTATAATATTTCCTGAGGAAACCGTAAAAAACCCACTGAAGATTTTATGTAGGAATTATTTTTTTTTTAAATTTTTTATATAATGTAACATTTTATTTTTTATATGACCGGTATATCAGGGCGTAAGTAAGTTTTAACTATTTTAGCATAAAACGATTTCGTTTGTTTTTAATTTTTATAATATAAAATAAAAAGTTTATTTTAATAGCACACCAAACGCCGTTTTTAGTTGCTATTAAAAACTTCTTTTTCTTATAAAAGACCGGTGGTTTTTTTGTTTTATTTTACTGGCCGTCCTGACTTCGTTATAGATAAACAATAATTATTTACAATTTAATCTGATTTCGTTTTTTTATTTATTTTTTTTTTTTTTAATATATATTTATGATTTATATATTATATTTAAATATTTTTTTTTTTCTATAATTTATTTCTTATTTATTTTTTTGAATATATGAGAAAAATATATAATATGATTTATAAGCAACAATCTATTTTCTATAATATTGATATAATATATATTTATTGCTTAAGCAATATTTCTAAATATATTTTTCTAATTCTTAATTTTCTATTAATCTATTAATAAATATCTCCTTAAATGGGTTTGTAATTGCTATCTCTTATTTATATAAGCTATATAATAATATATTTATATCTTTTGGGAATTTATTTGAAAACTTAAATATTCTATTTCTCTATTATTTATGAATTATAAAAATATTACTTCGACTTTAAAAAACATCTTCAACTCGCAGAAATCTATCTAAACAAAATTCTTTATCAAAACAAAATTACAATAATCACATATCAAAACTCCTTTTTTTCTTTACTCAATATATATTTTCATTAGAACATTTCCAGCGCTAAGGGGGGGGGGGGGCGGGGGTCCGGCGCCCCCCCCCCAAACGGTCGGACAGGGGAAAAAATAAGGATAGTGGTTGGGCTGAGGGGGCGGCCGCCACCCCCCCCCCCGAAACGGTCGCCAGATAGTAAAATTTGGGGGTTTTCAGAGGCTAAAAATTCAAAATATTCTAGCGCCTCGCTAATCAATAGGCGCCAAACTATAAAATAATTTTAGTACCACAATTGACCCCCAAAACCAAAAAATTTTTCCGCTTCGCTTCGCTCAGCGGTCACTTTCTATAGTACACATACATATATTTCGCTATTTATCTTGCCTAATGCTAATGTTATTTCAAAGTTAGTACAATATTTTTTTATAAGTAATAAGTACTACACAGAAAGCAAAACAAACAATCATATTGGTTGATTTATGTACCTCCCCCCTCCTAACTTTTCCAGCCGCCTATAGCATTGACTCGGATTTTTTTTTCATATAGGTAGGTACCCTAAAAAACATGGAGTCGAGATGCTACTCATGTGCTTTGGTTTACATTGTGGGTGTAGCCAAGGGGCCTGAAAGGTCTCTAAATTCCTTTTTTTGTGAAATCTAGGCGCTGCCAATGTATGCTTATGTAATTTTTAACTAGGAAAACATGTTTTTACCGCTAAAAACATTAGATAATACGTTATTAGGCTAAAAACAGTGTATTATGCAGCTTTATCTACGTTTATCCCTGCTTTTTTAACGTTTTCAAAAATTTAGGGGGGCTCCGCCCCCCCCCCCAAAAAAAATTTTGGGAGGGACGGGGGGCGGAGGCCCCCCGAAATTTTTTTTGTACTACAATCCGCCCCCTCCCCCAAAATCAAACCCTGGGTACGTTCCTGGCTAAAAGTGATTCTAACAGCTCTTCCCGCAATCATTCCCACAGAGCAAAATATATGTGACGTGATCACGAATACTATATATGACATTTTGAGGGTCCTTAAAATCCTGACGTTTAAGGATGAAAATTTATCTAACTCAAGAGGTGAATAAATATTTTCTGCCGTAAGATTAGTTTAATAAATAATAAAATACGAGCATTGACTGAATAAAATTTTATCCAGGTTAAAGTCGGGATAGACTTCTTCTATTGATTTATTTTTTTATATTTTTCATATATTGCTTATCAATTTTCTACAAACTATAAACGCCTCTTAGTTGTTGTTTAGGTGTCGACGGTTTACACCAGTAACAGTAAATGCTGCGTTTCCGGTCTGGAAAACGTTCGGGTCATCAACAAAACCCCTTTTAAATGCCCCGTTTCCGCGACTACGCAGATCATAGCTGACGAAATCGAACCGCAGGACCGCGAAGGCCCGGGTTTTTTCGCGAACATTTTTCGCTCCGTCTGGGAAGGATTTGTGGTGATAGTGATAGCGGTGGTTCTGGTTCTGGTCGCCGTCATTCTTTTCTACAGCGGCTGCCAGTGTTGGAAGGTGTGCCGATCTCGCGGAGGGCCGGACGACCACCGCCACGAAATTAGCAGGATCGTGGAGAAAAATCAAGCGGCGGTCAAAAACGAGTCGGCGATCAAAACGGAGGCGGACAGACTTACACAGACCGACCGAATATCCGGTCAGAAAACGTTCGACGTGGGATAGATTTTCATTCAATGTTTTGATGATTTTATTAGTATAAAGATTACAAGAAAATATTATGAATTTGACGTGTGAAAAAAAAACGTGGGAATCTCTTATCGAGAAAAATTTAGAGTCAGCACGCGGCAGTTTTAAATGAAAGAAGAAAAAAACAATAATCAAATTCTAAAGTGACAGGATTTTTTATTGCCTTAGTATAAAAAAAGAAAAAAAATGAAATGATATTTTCGAATTTCGAAGTTTAAATAAGGAGTTATGAAGGATTACGACAAAATTAGAATGTACAATATAGTGTTGTAAAAAGTTACTTTTACTTTTACTTAAAGTAATAAAAGTAACGGATTTTGGATTACTTTTACTTTTACTTTTACTCGACATTTGAAATTTCAATTACTTTTACTTTTACTCTTACTCGACTTTTGAAATTTCAAATACTTTTACTTTTACTTTTACTCGGATTTTCCATTGCAAATACTTAAATTAATTTAAGTAAAATTTAAGTAATTTAAATGGGTAGATTTCCTATGGGCTTGTTGTAAAGTGAATGGCAGAAGACAATTTTCTAAGCCGCTAACACGCTAAAACAATTTATTTTGACTAAAAAACTTATTAAAATGATAATTTATACATAAAACTAGCAAAAAAACTTTAGAACAGAGCTCTGGAGCTTCAAAAACCGGTCTTTTTCTCCGTTTCAAAATTACTTTTATTATACTTTTACTCTTACTTTTACTTAAAAAAATAGACCTTACTTTTACTTTTACTTTACTTAAATAAAATTTCGACCATTACTTTTACTTTTACTTTACTTAAATTAAAAAATGACAAATTACTTTTACTCTTACTTTACTTAAATTAAAATTTTTCAAATTACTTTTACTTTTACTTAAAATAATCCAAAATCAATACTTTTTACAACACTAGTACAATAACGTATTGAACAAGATTGTGCATAGGATTTATGTAAAAAGAGACGTGATAAAACCAAACAAACCCCAAAAATACCCATAAATTTCCTACAAAAAAATAATTTTGGACGAAAAAAGAAATTAAATAGTAAACTATAATAAAATTGGAATGAACTATAGAATGAACTTAATCAATTAAATTTAAATTTGAATTCTAATAAAACATATATTTCAATCCAATTTTAATCTTATATATAACCCTTAAAAACTTAGAGCGCAAAGTAGAAAAGATATTTTTTGACTCGAAATAATTTTTTGACTTTTTGTTTGATTTTTTAAACGTAAAATTACGAAATAAGACTGGAGGGAGGTTTAACGTTTTATTAATGGATTCATAAACTATTATTCAATTTCCAACAAGTTGCATTCAATTTTTGTTTACCCTTTATATTTATTATAGTTTATAGTTAACCAATTATAGTTACCCTTTCATAATGTTTTTTGTTCAAAAATCATTTCTCCTTGAAAATATATGGATGTTTTGGTGTCTTTTTTTATTCCGCCTTCTTTTAATAATATCATATGTAAAATCTTCTTCCAGACTTTTTATCAACATCCGAATTTTGTCGTAATCTTTCGTTAACTTAAGGTAGAACGATACAGTTGCAAAAATTTCACCAATTTTCCGCAAAACATGTACTCGGAGGTTTTCGGAAGTCCTGATGACGAATCCGACCTCCGTTTTTCAGTTCGACCCCCCGGGGGCACTAGAAGGGTTGCGACCCCCCTCCCCCTTAGGGGGCATTCTGTCTATATAGCGGTTTTACCTTAAAACCACCTCAAAACACGTACTCGGGGTTGAATACAGTATTGAATAATGAACATTTTTTTAATTAAAAAGTTAAAAATTAAAACAAAAACATTTTTTTGAGGTTAAAAATATTGCCCAGGGGGACTAGAACCTAAGGCTTGGGGACTCCGAGTTCGACACTCTAACCACTCGGCTACTGCTCCGTCTTTCTTAAAAGCCGGTTTTAAACAAACGTTTCTAAATATAGTTTCCCGATGTCAAATCAAAAAATAGAAATGAAAGTTTAGTCATTTGATAGAAATTAGTTTATTCCCAACTTTTAACACAGCAGTTGGACCATAATTCGGAGCCAGTTTTTAAGTTTTTAACAAAATCTCTACTATGACTTCTTTTTATTTTTTATTTCAACAATTTTAGCAATAAAATAAAATTAAAAAACTTCAATAGTAGGGATTTCGCTGAAAATTGTTGTGGGCATGTACATTTGGTGTATCTAACTTGAGTTAAATTTCTATTACGTAATATTAACTCCGGTTCTGTTAAATTGGGAAAAACTGTTTTAAAATGATTTTTTTTTTCAACGAAGCATATCTCGGCGTGGAATAGTCCACCAAAAATGTTAAGGATACCGAACTGACCGAAATAATATTCTTTCTCCCAACATATAGTTTGATCATGTCCGTCATGTACGGCACGAGTTATACGCAAAAACCGACAGGGTATCCTAACTGTATTGTTCCACCTTAAGATGAATAATTAATAATAATAAAATTAGTAACCATTGCTAATAATACTTTTTAACAACTTCTTATAATTGTTTAGTTACATTTTAAAAACATAAATTAACTTTTTTAATGTTTTGTATTGCGGATGCCGATTAAGAGGGATTTCATGACAAACAATTCTGAGCCAGTAGTGAATAATGATAGACTCATGCAAGAAAATAATTATAGACACCTTGCGCTGGAACTCGGTTTATACATGAAGTATGCAATATACATAAGCGTCACCATAATGGATAATTACCGTACTCCTACTTATCTTTTGTAGTATGCAGATCAACCGATCGAAATTTCGCGCGCTTTCTATCGGTTGATCTGCATACTACGAAAAGATAAGTAGAAAATTAGGTAATTTCCACCCTTTCTATCGGTTGCTCTGCGTCTACGAAAAGATAGTCAGAGTCGGTATTTCCTTTGGTGACCTTATGTATATTGCATACTTCATGTATAAACCAGTACTCCTGCCTTTTCCCGGAAAGAAAATAATCTTTCGTTGTCTGGTCTGGAAAGATGTGGAGGGTATTTTTTGTCTTTGTTGTCTTGTTGGTTGTGTTCTATAAAATCATTTAAAAAAAACAAAACAAGAACAAATATAACAAAAAAATAAACGCAACAAAATTTACACGGTGGAAGTTTATTAGAAAGAACATAGCTGCGGTTACCACAATAAAGACAAAAATGTATAATAATACTGAAAAATGTCAACTTCTATATAAAAAGTAGGTAAAAGTAAGCTATTATAATGAGCCATCTTGCAAACCGAAAACCTGAGATTATGAATCTAATTAACGCGCCTCGAATTAACTGATTGGGTAAGTGAAATAGACCTCTAGCCGAATACAAAGCACCGCTTCTTTCTGGCATGATTCTGCCATGCTGTTAGTTGGGCCGGGCCCTGGTTGCGTAAAATTGAAAGTATCAAAAATTGTCATTTTAAACTGCATAACATTGCAATTTCACTGTGAGTGTAAAATATTTGCCAAACGAGCTTTTTAGAATTTTCGTCATTTTGGTTGAAACATCAGTATTTACTAGTGATGTTGCCACCCTCCAATATCAAGATCCCGATCTCCGGCCATTTAAAGCGGAGGAAGCTCCGGTGCTCCGACTCTTAAATGAGCGATTTGAAGCTTATGTATTCAAGCTTGAAATACATTTTAAACTACTTTAGTTGTATACCAGACAATTTTTGTTGTTTTAAATAAGCTTTGGAAAAAAAATTAGTTTACAAAAAAATTTTGACAAAAGAATCCATACCATCACTCTTTAATTATTTATAAAATAAAAATAAATAAAAATAAGGCGAAATTCCGGCGCTCTAGGGGTTGCTCCGCTATGGAGCTTTTAAAGCAGAGCTCAGCCCTGGAGTTCTGGGGAACTTCACCAGTATTTAGTTATCTACCCTAGATATAACGAATTCAGGTAAGAACCAAAAAAACATTAAATTTTTTTTTGTTTTTTAGCGTTTTTTCACAATCCTCAAAAAAAAAATTTTTTACATCCAGAAGAACATCAAAATTTTCATGCTAATCTATCGTTGTCAAGTATTTTATAGTGAAATTAATTGATTTTTGTCGAGTGATTAAAGTTAAAATTTGTTTTTTACCAAAACTTTTATATGCAAAATATTAAACGAAAATTCTTTCAGACATATTAAAAAATCAAATTTTTTATATTAAAATAAGTTGGCCATGTACCAAAGAACGGTAACATTTTAATTTTAAGGACTCTCACATACCACTGGTATTATTCGTGATTTGCGGCTACTCCGTGGGAATTAAAGTAGGAAAAGCAAACATTATAGATCTCCACGTTCATTGGAGATCAATTTTTTCTAAGCTCATTATAGCGCTTAACCCGGTAAAAACGACTCTTAAACCTGCCTCCGGAAGACTGGGGGCAGGTAGGAGGCAGGTAAAAACGGCAAACTGGAAAGTACACCGACACCGTCCACCGACACCGACCAAATTCTACCGTAATTTTATTTGAATTTTTAGGTTTTGCTTAGGCTTAGAAATAAAAATTTGCAGCAAAGGTGGTCGGTGTCGGTGGAGGGTGTCGGTGTACTTTCCAGTTTGCCGTAAAAACCGTTTTTTCCAATTCAGGCACCCCGTCCTTACCGGAATAAAATGATATTATAGAGTAATAATTTTGTCGAGATCTTTAACACTGAACAAACTTTGTTCAAAAGAAAGGATTTTGATCTTTGTGAAGCTTCTGATAATATTTAGACACGATTAATTTAAAAAAATTTTGGGCGTATAATAAAAGATCTTCGATTGTAAAGAATCAGCGTGGAGTCCATTTCCATTTATTTGGAATGGTTCAAACATTAATAAATGTACAAAAGGTTCAAAACAAAATTCTGTTCTATAAATTTCGATTATATTTGCACTAAAAGAATTAAAATCGTGCTCATTTAATTATAAATACATAATTATTTTTTAATCTTATTTAGTAATTTATTTAAATAAACTTACGATAAACAAAATAAAAATATCGTTGATTTTATATTTGTTTTCATTTAACAAAACAGTTATAGATTTTGTTCGCTTTATGTTTGGACGATACTGACAGTATATTAAAGGAGCACTGTCACAAATCAAATTCCTATAACGCCCGAACCGGACAGCTCCTTTAATACCAAACCTACCTAACTCAACTTTGGTATTCAAAGTGTTTCACTACAAGGCTACAACATTTTTAAATTTCAGTTGAATCGGTTCAGTATTAAAGGAATAGTCCGGTTCGGGCGTTATAGGAATTTGATTTGTGACAGTGCTCCTTTAAGTTTAGCAAAATCAAGAATGCATAAGAATAAGGAATGTCCGACTGTGGATTAAACAGTTGTTCTAGTTTTATGTTGAAAATTCAAACTTTGGATTTTTCATCAGGTAGAAAAACTTACTACGGCCTGTGAAATAACAAACAGTTTTTTGAATATTCTACATGAAAAATTTTCTACATAACACTGTAGAAAAATGTCTTGTCTTAAAAAAATATGTCAGTGTGTCTTGAATTTCAACATGTAGATTATTCCACATAACAAAGCATTTGCAAACAAAAAAGATTCAAGCGGAAAAATATTTGATGAAATAATCCATAGCTTGTTGCATAATCTACATGTAAGTCTTTATACATCATGCTTGTGGAATAACATACACGTTAAAATAATCGACAGTATTATGTGAAAAAAACCTTTATGCAGCTTTTATGCAGCTTGTAACTGTCGATTCTTTGGATGCATTTAAGAAAAGTTTTAAAACTGCTCTTTTTGAGCCTTTAAAGTCATTTCAGATAGCTATGTTTGTTGATATTTTGTTAGAATTGTATTTTATATTGGCGGCAATTAAATCACAGATTTGATGTTGTTTGATGTAGTCTACAAATTGAAGATTAATCCACAGGTCGTAGCGAATCTTTTTCCATGATTGCTCACGGTTTACAAAAAATTTGGGTAAAATATAATCGAATTGAAATTCAAAGCAATTTTTTGAACCAAAAAAATTATTTTTGTTCTATTCAACCCATATTTCGCAAATTTGTGATGCAATGCTAAACAATTGTTTATACCGATTGTTGCAATTTCCCAGTTTTATGTTTTTTTTTGCTTGAAGTTTTTGATCGAATTGTTTTAAGCAGGTAACTAATTCTAATATCTTTATTTTTAATAAACATATCTTTTGAATGATCATTTCTTTAAATCTACTATTTTTTTCCTCTGATCTTCGGAGCCCCAAACCAAATTTATACAAAGCCCGGCAATTGGTTATGACTTCCGATTTTTTCTAACACTTTCTTCCTCAAATATGTGTCTTATTTCAAAATAATATTTCTCCTTATTACGTCTTTATACGTCATCCACAAAGGATCCGATGGAGAGTTCGAGTCGATCCACCTTGTAGAAAAGGGCGGGTTTTAAAAAGAGGAATAAGATTGATTTAGTAAATGTTCTATCACATTCCAAGATAATATTTCTACTTATGACGTCATTATTACGTCATTCGTTCCTTATGACGTCATTATGCGTCATCGGCAAGAGATCCAATAGAGGAATCGAACCTCTCCACTTTGCGGAAAAGGGCGGGTTCGAAGAGGATGAAGAATGTGGTGAGAGATGTGGCGGCGATGAAAAGCCAGAGGAGCAACCGATCAATAATTACCGCCAGCTGCTTCCATTCCCACATGATTTTGTTCCGCTGCTCCTAAAAAATAAGCGCTTAATAATTTTATTATACCAGATGAATATTTTTTATGACTCTATATTCAAATTTAATAATTTTAATTTGTAATTATTTAAATTGTTTTGTAAATTGTAGTTTTAATCTCAAATTTTATTTTATTTTACAACTGATATAATTTTGTAATTTGCCTTTTAGAATGTTTTACTCCTACTGAAGATGGGTGACGAAGTCACCCGAAAGCTTTAATACTATACAGAATAAACGCTTTAACTTTTGTTTTACTCGCAGCAATAAAAATTAAATTTTCCAAGAATGAATCGCCTTAAAAAATGATCATTAAATCTTTAAGGATGAAACCATTATATATCTAGATGCCTTTTTTGCCGATTTTTTTGCGATTCTTACCGGTTTGCTGTTTTGCTTTTTACTGGATAAATACATTTTTGTGTTTGGACGTTTTTATATGTGGCATTAATCGCAATTTCGGTATATGTTGAAAAATAAAACGGAGAGAAACTGAATCTCACTGTAAAAGTCCAATCTTATTCAAAGACTTCAACTGACAAAAACAAATTTAGCTAAAACTGGAATATTTGAAAAATATATTTAAAAAATTACTATATTATAAACATGATCTTAATTTATTTGATAAAATCATAATACTTGTATAGCTTGCCGGACTTCATTCTGCTCCAGAGTCTTGTATACTTTCTTAAGAATTTTTTGGAAACGCTCTTCAAATTCGGATTTTAATGCTGTAAAAAACTGATTCTGTTCCTTGCTAAAAATTATAAAACAATTGATATAGTTTAAAATGTTTCTTGAAATTTTTAATTTTCTCTACAGCTATCATCAGTAAAAAAAGACATAAGTTGTTCGTTTTTTTTTTAAATTTTATTAACAGGAATTCTTTGCGCACTGAGCCTAGTGTGCAAAAGAAAACATCCGCTGTTGTGTTGTGTAAGCAGCAGGTCGCAAAAACTATTGCTTAAAAGTGCGTTGCGGAGTCAAACTTTTTGTCTTCGATTTTGATATTTTTAATGAAAACCTTACCCCTGCACCAATAGCCCACAAAAAATTTTTTAACAAAATATTTTCAGCGGTTCAGGAGTTATGACCCCACAAAAACGGCGTTTTTCGACAATTCTGTACGTGAAAAATTTCTTAATGGGTAAAACGACTTAGGGTACAAATTATGCATTCAGAGAGAGCGCCTATTTTCTACTTTAATTTGATACCTTGATCGTGACCATTGGTGCAGTATTTGTCGAGATATTGCGTTTTCCGTACAAAAGACACTCGATTTTTTTCGCTAAAAACACGAAGTGAAGGAAAGAAAGGTTGGGCAAACTTCACGAATTCACTGCGGTCGTTTGTTGTTTTTAACGAAAAAATCGCGGGTTTTTTGCACGGGAAACGCAATATTTCGACAAATACTGCACCAATTATAACGATCAAGATATCAAATTAGAGTAGAAAACAGCCGTTTTTTGAGTGCATAATTTGTAACGTAAATTGTATTACCCATTGAGCAAATTGTCATGTACAGAATTGTTGAAAAATGCCATTTTTGGGGGGTCATAACTCCTGAACCATTGGAGATATTTTGTTGAAAAAATTTTTGCGGGCTATTGGGGCAGGTGTAAGGTTTTCACAAAAATTATCTAAATCAAAGACAAAAAGTTTGATTACGCATCGCACCTTTAAACGAACAATAAAATTTTTCCTTTGGTATTGTTCTTGGTACATAGTACTTAATTTTTCCCGTTTGCCAATTTTTATAGTCATTAGCAAGACTTTAAATAATTTTGTTAAAATCTTAAAAAAACAAGTTTTAATAATCTGTGTTTTTTGTTGAATTTTTTTGGTAATAAAAACGCCAAAAAAATCAAACGCACAAAAATAAACTTTTTAAATACGGTAGTACGATAATATTTAAAAACAGCAAAAAACGGCAGGTTCTTTCACCTTAATTTTAAGATGACCGAAATTATCGGAATCTTCAAATGCGCAGTTAGTTAAACGCATTGCAAAGTGATTTTGAAAAAAATATAAAAACATGAAAATTAACAATTTTGAGCATTAAATACAGTAGAAGTTATTTTAAGATTGTATATTACCTCGTTTTGAATTTGATGTAGTTTAAACATAAATCAAAAATCTATAAAATCACAAAATGTACTCTTTTGTATGAAAATGCTGATAATGCAGTATCACTCGAATAAAAAACTTTGCAAAAATACTTTATACAACATTCATTCGCTTACTTTTGTGCTGGTTCTTTTGTGTTGTTAAATTAATCTAATTTTCTAATACCTTATATTGGTGGTCGATATAAAGGCCTGGCCGAAATTAAGTCAGATACCATAATTGTTAAAAAATTTTTAAAAAAATATATTTAAAATAAAATTATGGCTATATTATTTTTAGAAAATCAACCGAAAAAAGCGGAGCTCAACAAACATCATTACAAACATACATGGGCAAGTTGGTCCGGAGTGGAGGGGGGTTAAACCCCAAATTAGGGGGGTTAAAATCCGAGAAACGCAAAATACCAATATCGTTTTTTTTCTGGAGTGCATTTAACCCATATTGTTTTTCGATTTTGAAGGAAAACTAGGTAAAAAACGCTAATTTTAGGTCAAAAAGCCCTTTTTATTGCATTTTTGAGCTTTTTATTGCTTAAAACATTCATTTTGACCTCAAAACTTAAATTTAGAGGTAGTTAGAAGTCATTTTAAAGACATTTTTTTCTTAATTTTTCCAACATTGGGGGGGTTAACCGTTTCTCCCCCCCTCACTTCTGAGTGGGGGGGGGGTTAAACCCCCTTCTCAGAATTTGGGGGGGGGTTAACCCCCCAAACCCCCCCCGTGCCCATGTATGATTACAAACGAAATCCTACTTGTGTCCGCCTGAGCCGGCTAACAAAGGATTGGAAACTGTCAATGAAGCTCTTTTCGGTTCCGGAGAGGGGCTGTAGTTCTTTCTAACACAATTAGACGCTGTCGAAGCCTTTAACGTCCAATTCTTAAAAAATATCAAACATAATAAGGAGCAACATGTTTTTATTCACATTTCTGTAAAAACTATTAATTTTAACCTAAAATATAAATTGTGAAAGAAATCTAGAAATTTCCAAATTGGGAACTACCAATGCCTTAGCTTAGTCTAAACCTAAGCCATTTAAATCAGATTAAAGAAAATTGAAGCTGAGGAATTGGGAAACCAGAACTTGTAATCGAAAATAACGTTTTTGAACCCGTAATTAAGAAACTTGATAATCTATTTTAAGTGGGTTTATATAAGAATAGCAAATCTGTAAAATACATACGTAGGAAATAGAAAGAAATACTATTAGAAAAAAATTAACACATAATTACATAATTTTGAATCTTTAGGACATATCATAAGGTCCAATTTCTGAATAATTCTTCGACCAATCTATAAGCGTTTTTAGAGTCCCAAATACCCCACTCGGTTTTTGACAATAAATAATTTTTTCGTTGCCAAAATTAGCAACAGTTATGTTCAACCGGAGTTCCGAACTCCTGAGCGTACGGTCTAAGTTCTGTTATCGGGTCTCTGGAGCAACCCCGCATATGCTCATATTCAACTTAACTCATATCAATACAAAAAAGTGAGATGTAATCAAAAAAACAGATATGTATGAATCCCACAACAATTCTTCTCAAAGCAGAGTTGCGACCAGGGGCCTGTCTCATAAAATCCTTTGTAAATTCTCATTTTACAAATCTCCGCCTATTTTTTGTAAAATACTCGATAAAGGTTTTTCGACTTGTAATCCAGGGGGAGCATCTGCGCGATCTGTTCTGCGCTGATTGGTCGCAGCCACGTCATTTCATCTCCGCTGACCAATCAATATTCGCCCTGTCCTATATCCTCTATTATCTAATTTACAAAAAATAGGCGGAGACTTGTAAAATGAAAATTTACTAACGTCTTTATGAAATAGGCCCCAGGCCCAGATTGCTTCGTGATTTTTAACCAAAAATTTTTTAGCCGAGATTTTCTTTACTAGCGAGCAGTTAGTAAAACATAAAACCTTTTAATATTGATATAAGCAATATTATATATTTTTGACATAAGTATCTTTTATTTGCAGACGGCGGGCCGGCTGAGTCAAAAATTCTGGCGGGTCGGGCCGGCCCGTAAAATATCGCCCTACTCAATGACACAACAAGTCTGGGCCCATATGCAGAAATGTGACTAGGGCTTAAGTCCATTTTTGGAGGTTTATTTCTCTAAAGTTACTGAAGCTGAAACCGTAAAATTTTTAATATCCTGTTCTAGGTACCCTATATATTTATGGTATGAAGCTATTTTTACAATAAATAATACCAAAATTTGTAAATAAACCTTGGAATATTGAGTCTAACTAGTAGTCCCATCTCTGCATACGAGCCCTGAAGTGTCGTAAAATACTCCTAGCTGTGACTATTTTCATTCTTCAAAACTCAAATACTGTAAACGTTTTAAGTCAGAGTCACGTTAATTTTATACTGATTGTGGCTCTTTGTATCAGAGTAAAGAGGATACTTTTTTAAAGGTGACGCCGCGTTTTTTTGCGTTTTTTAATAAGTGTTCACATTTTTAAAAATATATGTTTGAAGTATAATTACGGCAATTATTCTTTAGAAAATTAACTGAAAAATCTGCTGGGTCGGGCAGGACCATAAAATATGGGTCTAATCGAAATTCCGTCTCAAACATACCTACCTTTTTTAAAGGTGAAAAAGAAGAGGTGAGCCGTGTTGGTGCGATTTTTTAACATTTCTTAATAAGTGTTCACGTTTTTTTTAAATATGTTTGAAGTATAATTACGGCAATTATTCTTTATAAAATTAACCGAAAATCCTGTCGGTCCGGGCCGGGTCATAAAATACCGGCCAACTTACAACTCCGCCTCAAAGATACCCTTTTTTAAAGGTGAAGAAGAAGGGTTGAGGCGCGTTGACTCGTTTTTTAATGTTTTTTAATAAGTGTTGAATTTTTTTAAAAATATGTTATGAAATATAATTATGACAAATATTCTTTATAAAATTAACCGAAAATTCTGCCGGGTCGGGCCGGGCTATTTAAAATACCGGCCAACTTACAACTCCGCCTCAAACATACCTACATACCTTTTTTAAAGGTGAAGAAGGAGGGGTCAGTCGCGCCGCTAAGGGTCGCGGAGACTCCAGGGTGACCGGGCATTTGGCATTGACTTCTTGGTAGGAAACGGGATTGCCACTCTTTTTCGACTTTCCCGACGACGTGGAATTTTTGAACTGAGCGCGTTTTGTACATTTCTGCTGTTCGTCTTCGTCCTGAAATTACACTGCCATTAACCAAAATTGTGTTATTATATCAAAAACTTATATATACTAAACATAAAAAAAAAATTTAAATTATGCCGCCATTCGCAAAAAACGTGGCATAAATTAACAGATTATATATGCTGAACATTTAAACAATGAAAACTTCATTATAAAATTTGCAACAAATATAATGGACCTACCTAGCAAAACAGAATCCTGGGCCGGCGGTCTCGCCGCGAAATTTCAAATTTCGTTATGTCATAAGCATTTTTAAAACAAATTTTCTCAGAAACTGGAGATATAACAACGAATTTTAAATAATCTAAAATATGTTTGTATTTTTAAAACATTTTAGTAAGTTATTTTTTGCGTAACTAAAGTTTTGTATATTAAAATTTATTAGTTTAATCAGAAAAAGAGAAGCTTTTTTTAATAATAAAGTATTAAAAAAGTATTAATGCATAAAGCCGCCAAAGTTTTGGAACGTTTTATTATTTGAAGTATTTCAAGAATAAAAATACTACAATCAAATGCATCTAATTTGAAGGGAATTTTATTTCGTGGTAAGACCGCCGATTCTAGCTTTGTTTTGCTAGGTAGGTCAATACTGAAAATCTTGAAATTTATGTCACCATTACACAAAAATAACTATATTTAATTATATATAACATTTAAAACCGTTTTATGAATTGTTATCTGTAAAACGTGCTCTTAATTTTTCTGAACTAACGTCAGCTTGAGCAAACTAAACGTAAAACTTTCACTTTTTCCACATTTTAAAACAAAGTGTTGCCAAAAGGAATACTAACACACCATGGTTACTATAACACAAAGATAACTCTCTGACAATTTGCGACTTAAAAGATAGAAAGACCCACAGTTACGAGTATTTTACGATAATTCTGACTCATTTTGTTAAACGCACCTCGCTGAACTTAGTCGTTTGTATGCCGGGCGGATGGTCCGCTGTTTGAATTGTGATAAAAAGTACGGTAGCGATATAACCCAGGACCCACTTTTTAATCCAGCCGGGAACGTGCTCTATGCGGTTACTGAACCCACGATTATGCAAATTCAACGTCCACACGTTCACCACCGTCGCGGCGCAAACCATGAACAGCGAAAAAACGTAGTAAACGCCTGGAAAATTGTTAAAGTATTTTAATAAACAATACAGCACAGATATTTCACAGATTTGACTATATTATTGTATTCTACAAAATACAATGATTTAGTAAGTGTAAATATACAATTAATTGTCTCACAATTTTTAAGTTGGTATTAGTTATTGATTTATTTGATCAATTAATCTGAAAAAATCTAAACTCTGTTTAGAAATGGTAAGGATGGGAAAAAAATTTCAGGCGAAGACGAACAGCAAATACAAAATTACAGCTAGTTAAAAATTCCACGTCGTCGGGAAAGTCGAAAAAAAGTGGCAATCCCGTTTCCTACCAAGAAGTCAATGCCAAATGCCCGGTCACCCTGGAGTCTCCGCGGCCTTTAGCGGCGCGACTGACCCCTCCTTCTTCACCTTTAAAAAAGGTATGTAGGTATTTTTGAGGCGGAGTTGTAAGTTGGCCGATATTTTATATAGCCCGGCCCCACCCGGCAGAATTTTCGGTTAATTTTATAAAGAATATTTGTCATAATTATATTTCATAACATATTTTTAAAAAAATTCAACACTTATTAAAAAACATTAAAAAACGAGTCAACGCGTATCAACCCTTCTTCTTCACCTTTAAAAAGGGTATCTTTGAGGTGGAGTTGTAAGTTGGCCGGTATTTTATGACCCGGCCCGGACCGACAGAATTTTCGGTTAATTTTATAAAGAATAATTGCCGTAATTATACTTCAAACATATTTAAAAAAACGTGAACACTTATTAAGAAATGTTAAAAAATCGCACCAACACGACTCACCTCTTCTTTTTCACCTTTAAAAAAGGTAGGTATGTTTGAGGCGGAGTTTCGATTAGACCCATATTTTACGGTCCTGCCCGACCCAGCAGATTTTTCAGTTAATTTTCTAAAGAATAATTGCTGTAATTATACTTCAAACATATTTTTAAAAATGTGAAGCGCTTTTTTAAAAACGCAATTTTGGGCGGGCCTCACCTTTAAAAATTTATCTTTCTTACTCTGATACGAAGGCCCACAATCAGTATAAAATTAACGTGTTCTCTGACTTAAAACGTTTACAGTATTTGAGTTTTGAAGAATGAAAATAGTCACAGCTCAGAGTTATTTACGACATTTCAG
>JASAMX010030204.1:0-18461 GCA_030248175.1 Microlaimidae sp. YZB2_3 | reverse complement strand
AAATAAATAAATAAATAAATAAATAAAAACAGTGTATTATACAGCTTTATCTACGTTTATCCCTGCTTTTTTAACGTTTTCAAAAATTAAAGAGGGGTTCCGCCCCCCCCCCCTTTTTGTACTACAGTTCGCCCCCCCCCCCAAATAAAACTCTGGGTACGTCCCTGCTTGAGATGGGAGTAGATTGTTCCAAGGTGTAACCACCCTATTTGCAAAAGAAAATTTCTTTGCATCAATTGGGCTATCTTTAATAGCCAATTTAAAGGAATGACAACGGGTGGGCTGCAGGTTAAACTTTCAAAAATCATTGGCTTGCAAATTATTTAAGCTATGTATAATTTTAAAGCACTCATATAAATCAGTTTTGTCTCTTCGGTCCTTTAATCTTTCTAAACCTAGGTAATCCAGTCTTTGTTCATAACCAACAGGTAACAACTTGCATTTATAAAACAACCTCCTCCTAGTGAAATTTTGTTGCACCTTTTCCAAAATGTTTATATCTTTTTGTAAATAAAGATTCCAAACTGCACATGCGTACTCCAGAATTGGTCTAACATAGGACTTATATGCTCTGAGAAGATCATTTCTAGAGTTTGAATTGAATGTTCTAAACATTAGTGATATCACTCTCATTGCTTTTTTGCTGTAATTTCAGTGTTTAGAGAATTTCATATCATGAGATATATAAACACCTAGGTAACGCACCAATTCTGTAGTTGCAAGTACGTTATTACCAAGCTTATATTTAGAAATTAACTCTTTCCTATGATTTTGAATATGAAGAATTTCACATTTATGAACTGATAATAATTGCAATTGCCAGTATTGTGGTGACCAGCTGTATATTCTATCTAAATCTTTTTGAAGTCAGGTTTGAATGTGGTATAGAACTAGTTTTTGAAATTACATATAAATGATATTATAAAGATACTGTAAGTACATTTTGTATGTTTTAGTTATAACTAATCAAACAAAATAACGTTTACGAACATTTATTTTACACCATTAAAACTAATAACTTCGTAAAAACCTTGTGCACTGTGAAACATTTCTGAACTATAAAAAACTACAGCACAATAAAAATCAAACTTTTACTATTGAAACTGTGAACATTGTTTTTTTATTCACGAGGTGATAACTAGATAAAATTGGCCCTCAATCTCAAAAAAAAAAAAAAAAAAAAAAAAAAAAAAAAAGAAATAAAAGTTACATTTTGATGAATAAGCAAAAATTACATTAAATACTATCACAATTATTTTTTTTATCTTTCCCCCCAGTCAGACTATCAATAGGAGTCTTCCAAATAATTTAGTGTATTAACTTCGATTTATCATTTTTTTGTTCTTAGAATAATTAAAATCTAAGTTTAATTTAAAATATGATTCATGAATCATGATATCTAAATTTCCTGAATTTTAATTGCCAAATAAAAAATTACAACTAAAATGTAAAGAAATCACTTCTTTTTTACACATGCAGTCAATATTAATTTCTAATGCTAATATAAATTTTGAAAATTTTAATACCACACATTAATAAGCACAAAAACAAGCCGGCACGGGGCATTTGCTATGCATAATATGTTTGATAAAAACAAAAATAAAAAATTGTGTATTATAAATTTATTTTCTATTTGTTCATCATTTTAACACACATACTCGAGTCCTTGACCCTTTGGGGCCAATTTCAATTACCAAGGAGTTAAATTTTATCATTTTTAATTTAGGGACGTAAATTAGTGCCAAAGCGATGCACGAATAAGAAATAAATTTATACTACACTACACAGTGATAGTAATACCTGCCTGTCTTCCTTCCCATTTATGCTTAAAAATACGCCCAAAACTCAAATCCGCATCCGCGGAAATCGGTACTAATTTGCAAATTTGCAAATTTGCATTTATCAGTTGTTTTTTCTACAGTTACCAAAACCCTTATCTTTAATAAATTTTCTAGTTTTTTTAAACTAAAGTTTGGGTTTCAAATGAGTGTTTTAAAACCAAAATACAAACCCAAAAAATGTAATAAAAACTTTTTTATCTAAAATTAGTTTTTTTTAACAATATTTCCTTTAAAATTTGAAAACAATGAGTAAATTGCACTACAAAACAAAGATATGTTAACAATGTTATTATTTGCGGATTTCTGTTTTTAAAATCCGCATCCGCATTGACGGCAGATCTTTTCTAATTAATTTTTACCAAATTTTTACTAAAGTAGTGTGACCTGTTGATTCAATTTTTGACATTTATTTTTCTTAAAAAAATTGTTATCATTCACAATCATTAAATGACTGACACTAATAAAATACATGTCAAAAGTACAATACATTAATAAAATTCATTACCAAAATATTCTATTTTTTTATTTCCTATTTAGCGTATCTTGAATAATGAACACTTTTTTAATAAAAAAGCTATAATTTTAATAATTTTTTGACGTTAAACCGGTTAAGGCGCTATAAGAATTAGATTTGTGACAGTGGTCCTATAAAAGTACAGTACCGACCGAATCAAACTTTTTATGTTTAAGTCAGGGACGTACCCAGAGTTTCATTTTGGGGGGGGGGGCAGATTGTAGTACAAAAAAACCCCTTAATTTTTGAAAACGTTAAAAAGCAGAGATAAACGTAGATAAAGCTGTATAATACACTGTTTTTGGCCTAATAACCTAGTATCTAATGTTTTTAGCGATAAAAACATGTTTTCTTAGTTAAAAAAATTACATTAGCACACATTGGCGGAGCCTGGATTTCACAAAAAAAGAATTAAGAAACCTTTCAGACCCCTTGGCTACACCCACATTGTAAACCGAAGCACATGAGCAGCATCTCGACTCCATGTTTTTTAGGGTACCTACCTATATGCAGACGGCAGATCTGTGTATCGTCTGCAAATGCCCTCGCTTTATTGGAGGATTTGCCTCCCCGGCCAAAAAAATAAGAAAGTACCCTAAAATTATGGCGCCATTTTTAATCTATAATGAATGACGCCATCATCGCAAATTTTTGCAGTTTTTAAAAAACTGCAAAGGCTTTAAAAAAGGCTTTAAAAAATGTCTTTAAAATGACTTCTAACTGCCTCCAAACTTAAGTGTTGAGGTCAAAATGAATGTTTTAAGCAATAAAAAGCTCAAAAATGAAATAAAAAGACTTTTTGACCTAAAATTAGCGTTTTTTTACCTATTTTTCCTTTAAAATCGAAAAACGATATGGGTAAAATGCACTCAAGAAAAAAAACAATATGGGTATTTTGCGTTTCTCGGATTTTAAGCCCCCTTAATTTGGGTTTTAACCCCCGCCCCACTCCGCACCAACTTGCCTATGTATGTTTCAGACCACTGGCTACACCCACACTGTAAACCAAAGCAAATGAGCAGCATCTTGACTCCATGTTATTTAGGGTACCTACCTACCTATATGAAAAAAATCCGAGTCAATGCTACAGGCGGCTGGAAAATTTAGGAGGGGGGAGGTACATTAATCAATCAATATGATTGTTTGTTTTGTTTTTTGTGTAGTACTTATTACTTATAAAAAATATTGTATTGACTTTGAAATAACATTAGCATTAGGCAAGATAAATAGCGAGATATATGTATAGTATGTATACTATAGAAAGTGACCGCTGAGCGAAGCGAAGCGGAAAAATTTTTTGGTTTTTGGGGGTCAATTGGGGTACTAAAATTATTTTATAGTTTGGCGCCGAGCGATTAGCGAGGCGCTAGAAAATTTTGAATTTTTAGCCTCTGAAAACCCCAAATTTTACTATCTGGCGACCATTTCGGGGGGGGGGGGAGGCCCCCCCGCCCAACCACTATCCTTATTTTTCCCTCTGTCCGACCCTTTCGAGGGGGGGGGAGGGGCGGCCGCCCCCTGGTTACGTCCCTGAAGCAGATACCCAATAGGGTATCTGCTTGTTTACAATACTAAAAAATAAAGCATAAGAAATAGATTTCTTATGCTTTATTTTTTAGTATTGCAAACAAGCATCTAAAATATTATTTAGCAATAACATTTAAAAAAGGCTTGAAAAATAATACCTAAAAACAACAAAAACCACCTAGTATAACAATCACACAAAATTATATTAAAAATAGTAAAAAAAGTGTTAAAAAAACACAGTAATTTCAAATATGCAACGCCAACTTCATAAAATGTGCTTCTGGAAAATCGAGACGGTTTTGTGGGGAATCGAGACGGCGTTCTGGGGAATCGAGCCCGCATTCTGGGAAATCGAGACAATACTGTGGGTACCGCGTTCTGAGGAATTGGGAAATCGTTATGGGGAATTAGGACTGAAAATTTTCTGGGGAATTAGGACTACTGAGAAATTGCGACTGACCCGGTGATATAATAGAGTTTTTCAACAAAATAAATTACCACAAAAACGACAACTGGAGAACGATTGTGTACATTATTAGCTATTGCAATCATTAGTGTGAATAAGACCGTGTCAATATAAATGTCGCTTGGTCAAAAATTTCTGATCGCACATAGCGCACACAAAAGGATTTTTGGCTGTGTGAATTTCTTAAAAAAATTTTTTTTCTCAAAATTCAGATGCAAACGGTTTTGTACCCACATGAAGTTGACGGTGTGCATTTAAGCTCTGTTTTGTAGCAAAATTTTTGAGGCAGATATCGCATATAAAACGTTTTTCTCCTGTATGAATCCGAAAGTGCGCGTTTAAAGTGTTTTTTGATGAAAATTTTTTCAAACAAATATCGCAAACGTAAGGTTTTTCACCAGTATGAACTCTTCGGTGTTCCTCTAAGTTTACTTTTTGTATAAATTTTTTACCGCAAAAATCGCACATAAAACGTTTTTCGCCTGTGTGAAGACGGCGATGGACAATTAATACAGAGTTTTTCGAAAAAAATTTACCACAAAATTCACATGCATACATACCAGCGTGAAATTTACGGTGTTGGTTTAAATCCTGTTCTGTAAAAAAACATTTGCTGCAGATTTTGCATGCAAAATGTTTTCCACCTACGTGAACCCGAAGGTGCTGATTTAAATATGCTTTTGCTGAAAATTTTTTTAGACAGATGTCGCAAACAAAGGGTTTTTCACCAGTATGAATTCTGCGGTGTTCCTCTAAGGTTCCTTTTTGAGCAAATTTTTTATCGCAAAAATCGCACACAAATCCTTTTTCGCCGGTATGAATACGACGATGACATGTTAATTCTGCTCTCTCTACGAACTTTTTTTCGCAAAAATCACATGCAAACGGCTTGTGACCAGCGTGAATGCGACAGTGTCGATTTAAACTTCGTTTTTGATTAAATTGTTTATCGCAGATGTCACAAGTGAAAATATTTATATTACCAATGTGAATAAGATAATGCCGAACCAAAGTTGACCTTTTTGAAAATTGTTTAGAGCAAATTTCGCAAATATAGGGTTTTTCACCAGTGTGCACCCGGTGATGTTCTCTCAAATTTTTTTTGCATACAAACTTTTTGCAACAGATGTCACACTCAAATAAATTTTCACCAGTGTGAATTCGGTGGTGATATACCAAAGATGTTTTCCTGGTAAATTTTTTTTCGCAGATATCACATTTAAACAAATTTTCACCAGTGTGAATGCGACGATGTTGATCTAAACGCTGTTTGGTGGTAAATTGTTTGTTGCAGAATTCACAAGTGACAGGAGTTCCACCAATGTGAATAAGACGATGTTTACTCAATGTTGATCTTGCAGAAAATTGTTTGGCGCAAATACTGCACACAAAGGGTTTTTCACCAGTGTGAATACGACGATGACTTGTTAAAGCAACGTCTTGTGCAAAACTTTTATTGCAAAATTCGCACTTAAATGGTTTTTCACCAGTGTGAATTCGTCGATGAAGTTCCAAATGTTTTTTTTTGGTAAATTTTTTTCCGCAGATATCACATAAAAACAAATTTTCGTCGGTGTGAATGCGTAAGTGATTATTCAAGCTTGTTTTATAAGAAAATTGTTTGGGGCAGATGTTGCACACATACAGTTTTTTACTGACAGGGGGATCAAGAATAAGATTCTGATTTTTAATTTCTGATTCTGTACAGTTTGAAAAAACACAATTTGTAGTTGACTGACACTTTACATTATGATTCACAGTACAGTTGCTATATAGGCTTTTACTTGGAGTTTCTGATTCTTTACTTTTCAAAGCAAATTCTTTACAGGTGTTGTTTTCAATAGATTCCAGTTTATTTATATAAAATACATCCAAACTTTCTTTTTGTTCAAGCAAACAATTTTCCAATTTTATCGCGTTCATTACCTAAAATATTTTCCAAGGTCTCCAGAAACACATAAGCTTTACTTGGTCACATAAAATCAAATGCACATACCCCACTCTCCAATCAATCAAATCAAATCAAATCAAATCAAATAGTTTATTCTAGTAAACAACACAAATAGTCATATTGATATATTTTTATAATCACTGTTAAAATTTACTATCGCTGGGTTTATAGTAAACGTTTGTAGAGTATGCGAGCCGATTACGGCCGCAAACAAACTGAAACAAAATGATATACTAGAAAATGACTCAAAGGCTTACAATGGTAAGCACTAATTTGAGTCAATTAAACACTAAAACTATTTTTGAAAGCAACTATTGAAGGGGCTAAGACCTGTTTTTCTTTTAAATTGTTCCATTTAGATACTACTCTATTAGAAAAGAAATATTTTCTTGCGTTGATTCTACTTTTTTGCACTTTAATTTTACATGAATGATCTCTTGTTGAATTAATATTTATAACAAAAAAACTATAGAAAGCGCTCTACTATTATGAAAAGAGCTTGAGCTTGGGAAAACGCAATCCTATGGCATGCTACGCAAATTTTAGAAAGCTTAAGTTAGATTTAACAAAAATATTCGCTTTTAGCAAGAATATATAACACAAGAGAATGTCCGACTGTACATTAAATTTCTGAACAAAATTTTGCCAGAAAAGTCACACTAGCGTAGTGTCTTTTTGTTGTGCAAAAATAATTGCAGTGCAAAGAAAGCAGCATTTCGTGCAAAGAAAGTCACACATTTTTACTGCAAGAAATTTAACACTGTTTAAAAAATCGTAGCACGAAAAAACTGGCAGAAAATAAGATTTTTGCTGGAAAAAAATTTCATGTCTGCAAGTGCGACTTTTATAGCAAAATTTTGGTCAAAAATTTAGTACCCATCGGACATTTTCTTGTGTTAATACATTCTTGCTTTAGTTGGAATACCAGTTACTTCAGTCAGAGATATACGCTAACAAATACATTAAAATCTTTCAAATTTTAAAAAAGCTTATTATGTTAGATTATAAAAACAGATTGCATATGTGAGAAAGGAAGGGGGACAGGGTGGGGTTCACCCCCTACCTTAGAAATTTTGCTTTCCCCTTCCCGAAGGAAAATCTGGGGAGGGGCCAAAATTTTTTGGTTACTTTTTCAATTTTGGGCAGGGGGCGAACAATAAAACAGGCACAGCCACTAATATTCCGGGGCGGGGGGCATTGTCAAACCGTGCACAGTCCTTAAACTGAGCTACAGAGCTTTAGTTGTTATGCCCTTACTCTTATTCCCTAAAGAAATAAACCGTTCGATTTGTGTTTTAAACAACATTTTTCACTTTGATTTTTAACCCCCGTTTCAAAGAATGTTGCTACTCAAAGGCAGTGGCGTAGCCAGGATTTCATTTGGGGGGGGCAGTCTGGGGGGAGAAAAAGCACCACAAAAACGGCGCGCAGCGCCGCCACCTCGCGTCGGGGGTCTGGGGGCTGTCCCCCCAGCCGCCGGAAGCGAAATTTTTTTTAAATATGCACTGAAAACTGCTTAAAAATTGTCCCCTGGTGTTTGCGTGAACATAGGTTTTACTTTTAATTTTTTACCTAATTTCTTCACAATTATGTCTGATCTTTAAAATTATCAGGCGATGAAATTGTATATAGCACAACTATTTATTTTCTGATGTTTTTAAATTTTGCGAATGAGTATGGTGTAAGTTATAATAACAAAAAATATTTCTGATTATATTAATTTTACTGTATATATATATATAAATCTGACCTTCCCGCGTAGCGGGAAAAATTTTTTTATTGATTAATTTCTGATTTCGGAATGCACTAAGATTTGTATTAAATTTTTATAACTCAATATTTGAAAAGTAAAAAAAATCTATACAAACTGCCGCGCTTCACCAATGGGAGAGGTGTAAAGGCGGACAACCCCACAAGTGTAAAAACAAACCGTTGTTAAGGGGTTTAAAACAGCCATTATCAAACCTACATATCTTATAATATAACAGTTTTAACATCTATATAGTATTGCCATTAAATATCTTAGGCAAAGGCACACGTCTTAGCTATACAATCTATCGAAATTAAAAAAAACTAATAAAACGATTAATGTACACTTCCCGCGAAGCGTGAAAAATTTCAGTTTTATTGGGTATTTTTATGCTTTTGGAACGCATCAGAAATGTTTCTGATTTTATATAAAGAAAAAAATTTTCTCCCAAAATTCAAAAAAAAAACGTAAGGGTCCCCCCTTACGAAAAAATACGGCTTCGCCGCCCCCTGGCTACGCCACTGCTCAAAGGTCAACAAGAAATCAGAATTACGACGCCAGTTTTTTTTGACATTTTTCTAGATCTTCAACGAAACTCAATACATGCCATTTTTTCCTGGGGCCTGTTACATAAAGACGTTTGTAAATCTTTATTTCAAAAATCTTCACCTAGTTTTTGTAAAATACACGATAAGAGTTTATCAACTTGGATGTAATCCAGCCTTACATGGGCAAGTTGGTCCGGAGTGGGTGGTTAACTCCGGATTTAGGGACGGGTGCTGAAATCCGATATATGCATTTTTCATATATCGTCTTTTTTTTCTGAAGTGCATTTTTCCCATATTGATATTTTTCCCATAAACATTCATTTTGACCTCCAAACTTAAGTTTAGGAAGATAGGTCATTTTGAAGACATTTTTTCTTCATTTTTTCCAAAGAGTATCATTTTATCCAATAGATGATCACTGTCAAAAAGCTAGGGGGTGTTTATCCCGGGTAAATGACATTTCAAAATCTAGGGGGGGAGGGTCCTAGGGGGGTCGAACCCCCCTAGCTTTCTACGGGGGGTCGACCCGAGGTGGAAGATTTTGAAACCTAGAGGGGGTCAGGTGGGGCCCAATTTCCGAAGCAAAATTCTTTTAAACCATTAAAAGTTTAATAATAGTTTTTTTTATAAGATAATACTACATTTTATTGGATAAAAAGTGATATTCATGTATAAAACGGGTGTAAAAACATGAATTTGTGTTAAAAATTCACGTTTTTGGAAAAAAGAGAGAGGAGGGGGGGGGGTCAGATTTCAAAATCTAGAGGAATGTCAGGGGTAAAAACTTCGAAAGTTTGGGGGAAGGGGGGCCCCTGGATTTTTTTCTAGGGGGCCCCCGAAATTTCGAGGCTAGGGGGAGGGGTTGACCCCACCCTACCCCTCCCCTTCCTTGTTCATCTATGTTTTTTCCCATCATACCAGTTCAAAGTTTTGGGGGATATGATATACCCCCCTCCAAAAAAAACCCCCGCGCCCATGTAAGAATCGAGTACTTCCGCTAAAAGAAGAAAGTGCTCTGCGCTGATTGGTTCGTTTACGAAACAGGCATGGCATCAGGTGAGATTTAAATGGCAACCCAAATATCGCTTATTTTAACCCGAATTTGAAGTTTTTATTAAATCAAAAAGTTATTAAAAATAAAACTAGTGTAACTTTTATTTTCAAAGCAACGGTTTTTTAAATTTGATAAAATTTAGGTCCAAATTAAAAATTTTTTAAAGTCACCGGTAAACGTTCGTTAAGGTCAAAAAGTTTGACATTAAATCTTTAAGCGAAGCGATGGTTAGGACATTAATCTGTCCAAAATTTGTTTGCAATAATAAGTTTTTTCGTTTTTAATATTCACCCACATACAAAAGTTCTAATGTAATATATAAATCAAGTATGATTGCTGAGTTGACAAAATTAAAACACATTAGATTGTACTCAGATAAATAGAAATTTATTGACAAAAACTTACGTACACAATTAATGCAAAAATAAAAATATATAAAAATACATTTCTTTTATTACCAATGAAGTAAATTAAATTAAGTGGTCCATGCGCATTCACACATTATTTTAAATTGGCTAATATTTTAATAAACAGATAAATGGGTCCAAAATGGGAGTGGAAGTGTGTTAAAACCGGGTTTAAGGGTTAAAATCATAGTGAGCATGAAGCAAAAAACCAGGGGGTTGATATCCCGGGTGAATAGCCATTTGGGTTGGGTGTTTACGGGCATAGGTGTTTTTGTGAGGGGGGCGGAGGGGTCCACCCTCCACCTAGAGCCAAAATTTCGGACCCCCCCCTAGAAAAAATCCAGTGGGGAGGAGCCTCCTTTCCAAAGCTCGAAAGTTGTCCGGCCTGACTCCCCTAGCGAGGCTGACCCCCTCCCTCCCTCCGGACTAATTTGGAAGTATAATTTTTTATTTACTGTCAAAAACACTGTTTTTTAGTTAAAATCAGTGTTTAAATACACTTTTTAGGCCCAAATAGGCTGTTTTAGTATATAAAATTCAATATTAGACCTTACCTAAAACACCTAAAATATTGATTTAAAAAACTTTGCTAAAAAATCGGACCCCCTTACTCCCCCTAAATTTGAAATCTCGCAGCCGGGGTCGACCCCCCATAAAAAGCCAGAGGGGGTCCAGACCTCCCTGGATTCCCTCCTCCAAAAAAAAAATTTTGGCCTTCCACTCAGGGGTGGAAGTGGAGTGGAACCCCCACCCCCACTAGCGGACCTGACCAAAAACACCTATGTTTACGGGACAGAGACCTGTGCACAGTTTAAAAATGCCCCCTCCCCGCTTTATTGGAAGATTTGCCTTCCCCTGTTTTATTCCCCCCCGCTCTAAAATGAAAAAGTAAGATAAAATTATGGCGCCATTTTTGACCTACAAAGACGCCATCACGAATTTTTTGCAGTTTTTAGTCTATTTCAATGCATTTTAAGCCATTTTAAACCTATATTTACCTTATTTTCGCTTTTTTGTCCCTTTTTTCCTTTTTTTTCCTTTCTCCCCTGCTTGCCCTCCCACCGTTTCATTTCCCGTTTCAAAAAAGTTGCCCCCCGTGCCCCTCCCCCGTTTAAACCCCGGGTGGGGAGGGGGGGGGGGCAGTGCACAGGTCTAGGACACACATAGGTTTTTTAGGGGGTGGGTGGGTTAAAAGAGGTCAACTTTTTTAGCTTTTATTTTATATTCTTTAGCCCCCTAGAAAAATCTTCAATGACACTTTGCCCCAAAACTTAAAAATCGAACCGTCTCCTTTTGCTCAGATTTGGTTCCCATCATGGCAAAAAAAAACCTGATTTATGAGGATGTTAAATCTAACTGGTAGATACCTCAAATACCTCTCCTTCTAAATTTCGAGGGTACCAGTCATAGGTGAGAAAGGGGGCAGGGTGGGGTCCACCCTCCCCCAAATTTCCGAATTTTTTACCCCTGACCCCCCTCTAGATTTTGAAATCTGACCCCCCTCCCCCCTCGGGAAAATTTTAGGTACCTTTTTTATACTAAATTTTCTTCCAAAAACGTGAATTTTCATCACATATTCATGCTTTTACACCCTTTTTATACATGAATATGGCTTTTTATTCAATAAAATGTTGTATTATCCAATAAAAAGAACAATTAGGTATTAAAGTTATTATGGTTTAAAACTGTTTTGCTTTGGACACCGGAGCCCACCTGACCCCCCTCTAGATTTCAAAATTTCGCACCCCGGGTCGACCACCCCCCTAAAAAGCTCGGGGGGGGGGGTCCGGACCTCCCTAGGACCCTCCTCCTAGAATTCAAGATTCGATTTACCCCGGGTAACTACCCCCTAGCTTCCCCGACCGTTCTCACCTATGATACCAGTACAAAGAAAATAATTTCGTGCATTTATGACCATAGGTGTTTTTGGTCGGGTCCGCTAGGGGGGGTCCACCCCCGGATGGAAGGCCAAAATTTTTTAGGGGGGTCCAAGGGGGTCCGGACCCCCCTGGCTTTTTAGAGGGGGTCGACCCCGGGTGCGAGATTTCAAATTCAGGGGGGGGGGGGTCAGGCTCAGGGGGGTCCAATTTTTTTAACTCAATAATTTAAGTGTTTCTAGGTCTAACATTGAATTTTATGTATTAAAACAGCCTATTTAGGCCTAAAAAGTGTATTTAAACACTGTTTTTAACTAAAAACCCGTGTTTTCGACAGTAAATAAAAAATTACTTCCAAATTGTTCGAGAGGGGGGGGGTGGGAGGGAGTCACCCTCGCTAGGGGGGTCAGGCCGGACCGCTCGCGAGCTTTGAGGGGGAGGGGGGGCTCTGAATTTTTTCTAGGGGGGGGGTCCGAAATTTTAGCTCTAGGGGGGGGGTGCACCCCTCTGTCCCCCCCAAAAACACCTATGTTTATGACAGGTAGTTAAATGGTTTCATACCAGCGTGTGATAAACGGTGTCAATCAAAATATTGGTTGAAAACTTTTTGTCGCTGATATCGCAAACAAACAGGTTTTTGCTCGTGTGCACACGGCGGTGAGCTATTAATATAAAGTTTCTGGCAAAAAAATTTACAACAAAATTTACATCCATACATATTTTCACCAGTGTGAATTTAATAGAGTTTACTTTAAATGCAATTTTGTATAAAAAATCTTTTGCTGCAGATTTTGCATGCAGAACGTTTTTCACCTATGTGAATATGGTTTAAGAATTTTTTTGCTGATAATATTTCCGAATGGTGGTTTATTTGCTAATAACCAAACAATTTAATTAGCTGGCCAGCTTTCGTGTATATCAGTTAGTTATTAACATCGGACGATTTTTTATCAGCATGAATATCACCGTGTTGATCTAAATGTCGCTTGGTGGGAAATTTCTGATCGCATATAGCACACACAAAAGGGTTTTTGCCTGAGTGTATCTGACGATGCTTAATTAAATCGGAATTTCTTAAAAAAATTTTTTTACACAATGCACACGCAAACTATTTTTCACTAATGTGAATTTGACGATGTAGGTTTAAATTCTGCTTTGTAATAAAACTTTTGCTGCAGATATCGCATATAAATCGCTTTTCACCTGTGTGAACACGAAAGTGCTGATTTAAAGCTGTTTTTGTTTTAAATTTTCCAGCACAGATGTGGCAAACAAAGGGTTTTTCACCACTATGAACTCTGTGGTGTTCAGCTAAATTTCCCTTGTGTGCAAATTTTTTGCCGCAGATATTGCACGCAAATGGTTTTTCACCAGTATGGATACGACGATGAACTGTTAAGTTTGTTCTCTGTAAAAACTTTTTTTCGCAAAAATCACATGCAAACGGTTTCTCACCAGTGTGAATGCGACAGTGTCGATCTAAACCTTGTTTGGTGGTAATTTGTTTATCGCAGATATCACAAGTGAAAAGACTTCTACCATTATGAATAAGACGATGTTGAATCAAATTTGATTTTTTGGAAAATTGCTTGGCGCAAATATCGCAAACATAAGGTTTTTCACCACTGTGAACACGGCGATGTTCTTCTAAATTTTTTTCACGTGCAAACTTTTTACGACAGATTTCACACTCGAATGGTTTTTCACCAGTGTGCGTTCGGCGATGATATACCAAAAGCACTTTCCTGGTAAATTTTTTCTCGCAGATATCACATATAAACAAATTTTTACCAGTGTGAATGCGAATGTGTTCAATCAAAGTTGTTTTAAAAGAAAACTGTTTGGGACAAATATTGCACACATACGGTTTTTCCCTGACAGTGGAATCAAGATTAAAATTTCGATTTTGAATTTCTAATTCTGTACAGTTTGAAAAAACACAATTTGTAGTTGACTCATACTTTAAATGATCATTATCAGTACAGTCGTTAGATAGACTTTTACCTGGAGATTCCGATTCTTTATTTTTCAAAGCAATTTCATTATAGGTGTTGTTTTCAGTAGATTCCAGTTTATTTATGTGAAATGGAAATACATCCAAGCATTTTTTTTGTGTATCAAGCAAACGATTTTCCGTTTTTAACGCAATCATTATGCCTAAAATAAATTTTAAAAGGTTTTCACAAACCTTAGATAAAAAAAGAAACTCAAAGTCCAGCCCTTCCCAAGCCGTGAATTTTTACGAAACAGGAAGATCCAGTTTTCTCCTAGTTTTTCAAATTGTTTGAACCTGACTCCTTTTTAGATATTTAAATCTGAACCTCCTTACTCAAAAATTTTAGATACTATTTTATACATAAATACCTTATTTGAAGAAAATGTAATTAGTCGTTAAATTAATGGTTTAATCTTTCCTTTCGGACAGCGCACCTCCTACCATCTCCCGACACTAATGATAATGATAGATTAAACAATTTTTTTGACAACGGATCGACCCCCTTGAAAACCAGGGTGGTTGGACTCGGAATACACTTACTTTACTCTCTAAATTATAGAAACATCATACTATTTAAAACACCCCACAAGGCCACAACCATAGGTGGGCAACCTCCCGCATTTTTGGGGGTGTCCGGGGTACCACCAAATTTTAGGGGGGTGTCGGCTCTTGTCGGGACTTTTGGGGGTATAACCATAGGTGAGCACGGTCGGGGAAGCTAGGGGCGGTGGGTACCCGGGGTAAATCGAATTTTGAATTCTAGGAGGGAGTCCCAGTGGGGTCCGGACCCCCCCCCCCTAGCTTTTTAGGGGGGTCGACCCGGGGTGCGAAATTTTTAAATCTAGAGGGGGGTCAGGTGGAGTCCGGTGTCCAAAGCAAAACAGTTTTAAACCATAATAACTTTAATAATTGTTCTTTTTATAGGATAATACTACATTTTATTGAATAAAAAGCCATATTCATGTATAAAAAGGGTGTAAAAGCATGAATATGTGATGAAAATTCACGTTTTTAGAAGAAAATTTAGTATAAAAAATGTACCTAAAATTTTCCCGAGGGGGGAGGGGAGGAGTCAGATTTCAAAATCTAGAGGGGGGTCAGGGGTAAAAAATTCGTAAATTTAGGGGGAGGGCCCCCTCTAGATTTTCGTCTAGGGGGGCCCAAAATTTCGAGGCTAGGGGAGGTGAACCCCACCCTGTCCCCCCCCCTTTCTCACCTATGGGTATAACCTCCAACACTCCCCACCCCCTGCCCACAATTCTTTTGCCACCAAAATTATGCAAACAAAGATAGTTTTAGCACTTATTGCATTGGGAGAATTCAATCCTTGGTCAAGCTACAATATTCAAGTTATCTTCTAAAAATATGTTCGTTTTTGGTTAAGAATACAGAAGTTTTTACGAAAATGATGTGAAATCTCATTTTGCTGCATTCATGACGAAATACGCGACGAACGCGTTATTTTTCATTCCTGTGTAAACTAGCTTTTAGGAAATGAATACCCTTCACAAATTAGAACTCATTTAAAGATTTTTTTAAAAATGTTAAATAAGACTTAAGTATATTTTTTATTCGAACCCGGTCAACAACTGAAATAAGATTCTTTTATAGAAAATTTTTAATACATAATAATAATACTAGAAAATTTTATAATTGTATTTAAATGAACGTTCCTACTTAAACACAAAAGCGACTATTTGGAAAAAGGGTACAAAAATAGTACCAAAAGTGTGTTGAATCACTCAGTGTAGAAACGAAATGATTAACCCACAGTGCAGACACTAGAATACGGTCGTACCGTTCTAAATTAGTAAGGAGCTAACCTTTTAACAAACAAGCCCAATATTCAATTAAACATAACCAGTAATTTTTTTCCACTATACAGTGTAACCTAGCGATGTGCGCGGAAGGGGTTATACATCTAAAAAATCCTGATTATAGCCGACGCCCCCCCTAAAATTGGGGGGTCCCAGTACTAAAAATGCTAAAAATGGAGTATTTGAGTGAGGTAATGTATACACCAAAAAAATTTTGGGAAACCCCCCGAATTTCGGGGACTATGTATATTTTTTTCAAAACTTATTAGAAAAGTGCTCCTAAGATTTATCAGATCAATTTTTAACCCCTATATAAAAGAAAATTGTTCAGTCAAAAAAACTTGTAATTTTTTTCAAAACTTATTAATAAATAAAATAACTAACAACATAGATGAACACGGTAAAAAAGCTAGGGGGGTGTTTACCCCGGGTAAATGACATTTCAAAATCTAGTAGGGGAGGGGGAGGGAAGAGCCGAACGGAGGGGGGTGGTGCGGGGGGGGGGGGGGGACCGGGGGGGGGGGGTAAAACGAGAAGCATTTTTTTTCGGAGGCTTGTTTTGTTGAAGGAAAAAGGGGAAAAAAGTAAGGTCAAAAGGGAGCTTGTAAAATATTGGACTTCAAAACTGAGGGAGGGGTGGTCCTAAAGATTTCAATTTTCGGGGGTTTTCTTTTTTCCCCCCCCCCTTTTCTTGCCCCGGCTTGAGCGGCGGCGGGTGACAATTGGGGGGTGGGGGTGCCCAACACCCCCCGTGCCCATGTATGGGTCGAACCCCCCTAGCTTTCTACGGGGGGTCGACCCGGGGTGGAAGATTTTGAAACCTAGAGGGGGGTCAGGTGGGGTCCAATTTCCGAAACAAAATACTTTTAAACCATTAAATGTTTAATGATAGTTTTTTTATAAGATAATACTACATTTTATTAAATAAAAAGCGATATTTAGGTATAAAAAGGGTGTAAAAACATGAATTTGTGTTAAAAATTCACGTTTTTGGAAGAAAATTTATTATAAAAAGTACTTAAAATTTTCTTAAAAGGGGAAGGGGGGGTCATTTTGCAAAATCTAGAAGGGCGGTCAGGGGTAAAAAATTCAAAAATTTGGGGGGAGGGGGGCCCTCCTGGATTTTTTTCTAGAGGGGGGCCCAAAATTTCGAGGCTAGGGGGGTGGACCCCACCCTACCCCCTTGTTCATCTATGACTAACAATAAAACTAGCCTTAAAATGCCAATAGAACAATTTCAAACATAATTAGGGTTTAATAAGTTTGAAATCGCTCATTTTACGGGCTAATCTTCAGAGTTCTCTCCGCTTTTAATTAAGTTGCCTCCCCCCGTTTTATTGCCCCCGGCCAAAAATGAAAAAGTATTCAAAATTATGGCGCTATTTTTTACCTATTATGACGCCATCATCGCGAAAATTTTGCAGTTTTTAGCCTATTTTAATGCATTTTAAGCCATTTTAGACCTAATTTTACCTTATTTTCGCTTTTTTTGTCCCCTTTTTCCTTCCTTTTTTTCACCCTTGCTTGCCCCCCCCCCCACCCGTTTTGAAAAAATCGCTAGGTCTAAAACCAGAAGAAGATAAGGGACTTGCCGCCCCCACCACTCTTCGCTACGCCACTAGTTTTACATTTATATTGAATTTTAAACGACTTTTTTTGTTTACAGTAAAAAAAGCAAAAAAGCGGCAACACGGGAGCAAAAATAAAAGTGTGCTGAATAAAACGGGTCCGTATAAAAACCCCATGGACAAATTCCCCATAGACCAAAATTCTCATAAACATTACAAAATCCCCATAAGGTGGTGTAAATTCCCCATAAATATAATGCGTTTGCAATATTTCCTTTAAATTTTTACACTTGGAAAATACAACAAAATTTTATCATGATAAAATTTAGCTTGATTTTAGGGCTTTGCTTAGTCTTAAGAAAAAAATTAAGACATTTTTAATGCTTTTATGATTAAAACTTGGTTCTTTTTAACACATTTTAGTTTGCAAACGCATTTTTGATTGTTATGGGAAATTTGCACTAAGTTATAGGGAATTTTGCCATAGGGATTTTGCACTACTTTATGGGGATTTTGCACGTCACCAATTAAACAGCACTGACCAACTCCTCTGTCACGACAAATAAAGGAACTTACCCTACGCTAAGAACCTGGAATATGGCAGGACTAGTTTCCAAATATATTTTCTATTTTTAAACTTTCTCCACAAAAAACCCTTTCAAAAAAATTTTTGTGGGCATGATAGTATTGCTGTAAATGGGTATAATCCTCATAAAACTTTTATTGTCGACGTTTCGGTACAAAACACTTGTACCTAAACGTCGACAATAAAAGTTTTATGAGGATTATGCCCATTTACAGCAATACTATCATGTTTGATCATCCTCATCAATCTTGCAAATTTTTGTGGGCACTTTTGAAATTGGGATAAAATTATATTATAATACAATTTGAAGGTCATTAATGTAGAGATAACTAACTGTAAGTAAATTTAAAAATACTTTTTAATTATAATCAGTAAAGCAAAACGAAGTTTTTTAAATTTTTATTTCACGCATAAAACAAATACCTTTGTAAAATAATGCACAACACGGGCAAACAAACTTGAACGTTTTTTTGAATTTGTAAGAAACTAAAAATTACAAAAAACTGTTTATTAATCAAACTGTCAATTGAATTACTCCTAATCCAAAACGTGATTACTA
>JASAMX010030203.1:0-15022 GCA_030248175.1 Microlaimidae sp. YZB2_3 | reverse complement strand
TTCTTAAATTTAATGATATTCAATAACCTAAAAATAATATTATACAAAATCAGGGATTTTTGATAAAATCTTTGTTTAATCTGTATATTTATTATTAATAATCAAATTTTCCTTTTTTCTTACATAAATGCTAAATTCTGCAATATAACGTGGCATATAATCAGATATATTGCGGAACTATAGTTGATTCGCAATATCGAATCGGCTATTTAAAACATTAAGCAAATTAACCTGTGAACGAAACGGCTAATTTTAAAAATATTAATATTGAAACGGCTAATATCTCTTAGTACTTATTATACGGTAATTATAAATTGATTAAAAATTTAAAAATATTGTTTTTTAACATGTGATAAAAAAAGATATGTTCCAATTTATTAAGCGTCATTAAATAACCGCAAATTTTCTTAATATTGATCTTCTCATACCCCCTAACAGGTTACGGAGCCACTTATAATTCAACCATAATAATTTTGTAATTGCTTTCTGCAAACCTTTGTCAATTTCGATAAATTTTTCCTGTGAATTAATTTTTCTTGTAAGTTTAAAATCCCCATTTTTAAATTACGCTGTCATGTTTTTGGCGCTGGTTAGCGCGTCGTGCTGCCTAAAAATGCGAAGATCGGGACCTCTCTGGAACCAATTTTTGTTTATTTTTGAAACTACACTGAAAAAAAGAAGAAACAATATTTAATTATGGAACTCATTATTTTTTTGGAAAAAAAAGGTTTGCTCAAATATTTTCCTGCACAAAATCATACGCAAAATGCTACCACGTGGATTTAATTTAAAAGTTTTTTGACTAATACGAACACGAAAACGAGAATAAAGCCGCACCATAAGAAGTCTTTAAAATCTAAATAAAAGAAAAAAATTCCCTTTTCGAATTACAAAAAAAAAATTATAGTTTTTGTACTAAATGATGTGGAACTAGAAAAAAAATTCAACTTTAAAAACGTTCTCAATAATGGCTGTACAATAGTATATGTCGATCATCTCAGCTTAAATATTTAGCTAATAAATAAGTTTATTTATAAAAATGTTGTCAGTTTATTACACAGCTGATACAAATTTTATATATTTTTTATATTTTAAAAAATTTAAATGCGTTAATTATTTGTTTAGATTAACTTTAACCTCTTTCGTGTAATCCCCATGGATTTGCTCAAATATCCATTGGATACCCAAATATGCCATATAGACTATGCAAGTTGTAAGTTAATCTTTTATTTTTTTGCTCACTAATTTTTCATTAATAATTAAAAAATTTAAGACTTTGATAAAGTAATTAAATTTCCCTTGGTGAACTTGGACAAATTTTTATATAATTCAAACACGTTTCACAAATCCTTTTTTTTTAATGTTGTTTTGTTACAAATAAAATAATTCAGAATTTAAAGAAGGCAGTTAAAATTACTGTTAACCAATGAACACATAAAAAATACCTTTCCTAGTTTTTCTTTAAAATCTTTTGGAAGGTCTTTAAAAAGGATTGTGGTTCTTCTCCCATGAATAACTCATCAACTAAAAGGTAAACTTGTTTATATTTTACATTTGACTAAAATTGTACATTTGTTTACAAATGCATTCCATTTATTTATGCATAAAGTTTAACGCTTAGCTACGTATTAATGTAAATATCGTCTAAAATAAGGTTATTGTTGGAAAAGTTGCTTACTTAAAGTTTTTAGACGCCGTCATTTTTGCGGGGAGCGGAACATGAGGGGACTGGACACGAGGGTACCACGAGGCTGAGCACGAGGGGTACTGGACACGGGGCACATGTTGGGCTTAAAAAAAAATTGCGTTCACCACAACTTCGCAGTAAAATCCATTCATTATGCAAGGGGGGACACGAGGGTACTGGACACGAGGGTACTGACGAGCATTGCATAACAATATTTTGTTTTATACTTAAAAGTCATTTAGTTTGTTTGACTGACTTATAAAAGGTAGGATTTTAAAAAAATTATTGAGAGGACATAAAACAAAAATAATAATTTCATAACATTAAAACATTTTCGGTCATTTGTCCACATTTTCATGCAATTTTTTTAAATAATAACTAGCTTTAAAAATGCTGAAAAGCTATGAGACGACTCGAAAAATAATAAATATTTAGGTTGCTGCTATGCTTTGATTGTGCTGTCAACATTTTTGTGGTTATTTTTCGTGGTGTGTAGAAAAAAAATCAATTCTTAGAATGCCTTAGGAAAAAACAACTGCAATATAATTTCAAATAATTGTTATTAATGTATAACCTTGAAAAAATTTAGTAAAATATTTTCCGAAAAAAATTGCTTGCCTTTTTTAAAAGTAAAAATATTGGTATTTTTAAAAGCAACTATTATTAAAATATTATGATAAAGTTTAGCTTGTTTTGTGGGTTTCGCTAGGCTTAGGAAAATAAAATTTACTGTGCAAAGTTCGGTTTTGAATCTGAAGATCCGTTGTTGGATTTCTTATTTTATAGAATGTATACTTAAATGTAATTAAATAAAATATACACACTGCAAAATCCAACAATTGTATGTTTTTGGGTTTTAAAAGCACATTTTTTGTCTTGTTTTAAATGATCAACATGTGTTTGTTCAAGTGAATTCCCTAAAGTAGAGTGGACTAAAAAAGCAAGAAGATATTTTTTTACATTTCTACTACTGAAATCTATTTTTGCAGAAGTTATTTTTTCCAAAGATTTTATTAAAAAAATCAATTATTTTAATCAAGAGTCGATGAAAAAAGTGTAAATATAAAATTAACAGCAAAAGACTGTGCAATTCACTTCGTATTTTCATACGAGTATATGTTTTAGAAGGAACAGTGATTAAATAACTTCTTAGCGTTCTCATTCCACTCATGATTGTTTAATACTAATGCTTTAATTTTTTTGCAAAGGCAGGGTGTCGAAGCTCCAGAGCTTTGGAGTAAGCTGCAAACAATATTATTGTTTTATTAAAAAGCCATTGTATATAAATTGTGTGTAAAACGACCTTTAAAATTTTCGTTCAATTAGTATGATGTTTTTTAAACAATTTACGAAGTTTTTTTATTATTAAATTGCATTATATTTAAGCAAGCAAAAATGTTATTCAGAATTAAAAACGAACTGACTTATTTAACGTTTAATTTTCTACGCATTCAAACGATTAAAATTTAGTTCAGTTTAAAAAATTTACATACTTGTGGCAAACGTATTTTTTCTTAGCTCAGTACCCTCAGTTCGTGTCCAGTACCCTTGTGGCCAGTACCCTCGTGTCCAGTACCCTCGTGTCCAGTACCCTCGTGTCTTAAAATCCATTTTTGCACAAAACTTTATATGTTTCTTTTTTTTTAACGACCGGTGTAAAAAATTTTAAAACACAACGAAACAGCCGCCACATACCATTCGAAAAAAATGCGAACGCAAAGCACCGTATGCTTGGCTTACCTAGCAAAATTCTATTGGTGACACGAATACTCAATGCTGAAAATCTATATTTTGTACTTAAAACATTGAATATTATATTTTTTTTTTTATTCTAAATTTTGAATTATATCTTAATTTTTTTTACTTTGCGCACTATTAACAATAAAATATAGGTTTGTATACTTTAATCTATTGTAAGCAACAAAGTTCAATTAAAGTTTTGTATGTTTTCATTTGACTTTTACTTAATAGTTTAAAAACCAATTTGTGAGGATTTTTGTCAGGGTTCCATGGCACAGCTGGTTAGCGCGTCGTGCTAATAACGCGAAGGTCGGGAGTTTGATCCCTCTCTGGAACCATATTTTTTACTGATTAAATTGAAACACATAAATAAAACTTCTTAATACAAAAAGTCACCTTCATGTTTTTATGTGACAAATAAGAGTAATTCTAATATATTTACGCACTTAAACTGACCTAAACTGAAATTATTATGCTCATATGTCAAACTTTTAGCTTTACAAAATTAAGAAAAAAATAAATTTGGCAAGTTTGGATTTACAAAAAAGCGGTTCTGAAGCTAAAATTTTTGTTCCTAGCACCGGGACAAAAACTAAAAAATAGTATACTTAAAAAACTAAAAAGGTTAGAGGATGAGAGAAAAAATTGTATTTAAATTATTATAGTTGGGTGACTTTGATAATTTGCAGTATTAAATTGACAAAATCAACTAAAAAGCAACTACAAGTTTAAAAAAAACCGCTTTTTATTAAGGATTAAATACCCTATTTTAAGAAACATTAGTCAAATTAATCAATTTAGAACATAAATCTCAAGTTTATTAACGATTACAGTCCACATCCACAGATATATTTTGCATAAAAAAACGGCATTTAAAAATAATCTAAAACATCATAACCGCACAATTTTAATTGGTCTTTTCGTGTCACCAATAGAATTTTGCGAAATAAGCCAAGCATACGGTGCTTTGCGTTCGCACTTTTTCGGAACGGTATGTGGCGGCTGTTTCGTTCACACGTTTAAATTGCTTTAATGTTAAATAGCTGATTCAATATTGCGAATCAACTATAGAACTGCAATATATCTTCATTATAGCATTATTTTGCAATTTAGCATGTATGTAAAAAATAAAAATTTGATTAATAATAATAAATATACTGATTAAACAAAAATTTTATCAAGAATGTATTCCTGATTTTTTATAATATTATTTTGGCTAAAAATCATTAAATTTAATCTAATTTTAATCATTGTGAAAAAACTGTATCTCCAACTATAAAAGTTTTTTTTTGGTTTTTTCATATCTTACTTTCGATTATAAATTACTTTGGCTCCTTCTTTATGTTATCTGAACGTTAAATTTATTGATATTAATAAAATTATCGATTTATTTCTTGGACAAATAGGTTTTGCAAAAACTATCCACTTTTGGCGATCATAGGCTACGTAGATTTGCTTCATCCTAAATTTCACGAAACTTTAAATGACTAAATTTAACTAATTTTATAAAAACAAAACTTAACTTATTAGCTTTAAACTTTTTGACTTTGTAATTAATTATAAATACAATTTTTTCTCTCGTTCTCTAACTTTTCTGACTTTTTGACTTTGTAATTATAAATACAATTTTTTCTCTCATCCTCTAACCTTTTTAGTTTTTTAAGTATACTATTTTTTAGTTTTTGTCCCGGTGCTAGGAACAAAAAATTTAGCTTCTAGAAACCCGCTTCTTTTGTATCTCTTAAACTTGCCAAATTTATTTTTGTCTTAATTTTGTAAAGCTAAAAGTTTGACATATGAGCATAATAATTTCAGTTTAGGTCAGTTTAAGTGCGTAAATATATTAGAATTACTCTTATTTGTCACATAAAAACATGAAGGTGACTGTTGTTTATTAAGAAGTTTTGATTTATGTGTTTCGAATTTAATCAGTAAAAAATATGGTTCCAGAGAGGATCGAACTCCCGACCTTCGCGTTATTAGCACGACGCGCTAACCAGCTGTGCCATGGAACCCTGACAAAAATCCTCACAAATTGGTTTTTAAACTATTAAGTAAAAGTCAAATGAAAACATACAAAACTTTAATTGAACTTTGTTGCTTACAATAGATTAAAGTACAAATTTATATTTTATTGTTAATAGTGCGCAAAGTAAAAAAAATTAAGATATAATTCAAAATTTAGAATAAAAAAAAAATATAATATTCAATGTTTTAAGTACAAATTGTTACAATTTTAGTTGGTGTTTTCGTGTCACCAATAGAATTTTGCTAGGTAAGCCAAGCATACGGTGCTTTGCGTTCGCATTTTTTCCGAATGGTATGTGGCGGCTGTTTCGTTGTGTTTTAAAATTTTTTACACCGGTCGTTCAAAAAAAAGAAACATATAAAGTTTTGTGCAAAAATGGGTTCTAAGACACGAGGGTACTGGACACGAGGGTACTGGACACGAGGGTACTGGCCACAAGGGTACTGGACACGAACTGAGGGTACTGAGCTAAGAAAAAATACGTTTGCCACAAGTATGTAAATTTTTTAAACTGAACTAAATTTTAATCGTTTGAATGCGTAGAAAATTAAACGTTAAATAAGTCAGTTCGTTTTTAATTCTGAATAACATTTTTGCTTGCTTAAATATAATGCAATTTAATAATAAAAAAACTTCGTAAATTGTTTAAAAAACATCATACTAATTGAACGAAAATTTTAAAGGTCGTTTTACACACAATTTATATACAATGGCTTTTTAATAAAACAATAATATTGTTTGCAGCTTACTCCAAAGCTCTGGAGCTTCGACACCCTGCCTTTGCAAAAAAATTAAAGCATTAGTATTAAACAATCATGAGTGGAATGAGAAGCTAAGAAGTTATTTAATCCTGTTCCTTCTAAACATATTGTATGAAAATAGAAGTGAATTGCACAGTTTTTTGCTGTTAATTTTATATTTACACTTTTTTCATCGACTCTTGATTAAAATAATTGATTTTTTTAATAAAATCTTTGGAAAAAATAACTTCTGCAAAAATAGATTTCAGTAGTAGAAATGTAAAAAAATATCTTCTTGCTTTTTTAGTCCACTCTACTTTAGGGAATTCACTTGAACAAACACATGTTGATCATTTAAAACAAGACAAAAAATGTGCTTTTAAAACCCAAAAACATACAATTGTTGGATTTTTCATGTGTGATATTTTATTTAATTACATTTAAGTATAGAGTTGTGAATAAGAAATCCAACAACGGATCTTCGGGATTCTTCAAAACCGAACTGTTGCACAGTAAATTTTATTTTCCTAAGCCTGAGCGAAACCCACAAAACAAGCTAAACTTTATCATAATATTTTAATAATAGTGTGCTTTTAAAAAATACCGAATATTTTTACTTTTAAAAAAGGCAAGCAATTGTTTTTCGGAAAATATTTTACTGAAATGTTTTTGCAAGGTTATACATTAATAACAGAATTATTTGCAATTATTTTTGCAGTTGTTTTTTCCTAAGGCATTACTAAGAATTGATTTTTTCTACACACCACGAAAAATAACCACAAAAATGTTTTGACAGCACAATCAAAGCATAGCAGCAACCTAAATGTTTATTATTTTTCGAGTCGTCTCATAGCTTTTCAGCATTTTTAAAGCTAGTTATTATTTAAAAAAATTGCATGAAAATGTAGACAAATAACACGAAAATGTTTTAATGTTATGAAATTATTATTTTTGTTTTATGTCTTCTCAATAATTTTTTTATAATTCTACCTTTTATAAGTCAGTCAAACAAACTAAATGATTTTTAAGTAAAACAAACTATTGTTATGCAATGCTCGTCAGTACCCTCGTGTCCAGTACCCTCGTGTCCCCCTTGCATAATGAATAGATTTTACTGCGAAGTTGTGGTGAACGCAATTTTTTTAAGCCCAGTTCCCTCGTGTCCAGTACCCTCGTGTTCAGTACCCTCGTGTCCAGTACCCTCGTGTCCAGTACCCTCGTGTCCCGTTCCCGCAAAAATGGCGTCGACTAAAAAAGTTTTTAAGTAAGCAACTTTTGCAACAATAACCTTATTTTAGACGATATTTACATTAATACGTAGCTAACGTTAAACTTTATGCATAAATAAATGGAATGCATTTGTAAAATGTAGAATTAGTAAATGTAAAATGTAAAGTTACTTTTAGTTGCAACATTGCTCAGTCATTCCCCATTGAGAAAGAACCACAAACCTTTTTAAAGACCTTCAAAGATTTTTTAAAGAAATCTTAAAAAAAGTATTTGTTCTGTGTTCATTGGTTAAAAGTGATTTTAACTACCTTCTTAATTCTGAATTTTTATTTGCTGACTAAACAACGTTCAAAAAAAAAGGATTTGTGACCAACGTGTATAATTATGTGAAGTTGTCAAGTTCACAAGGGAAATTTAATTACTTATCAAAGTCTTAAATTTTTTAATTATTAATGAAAAATTAGTGAGCCAAAAAATAAAAGATTAACTTACAACTTGCATAGTCTATATGGCATATTTGGGTATCCAATGGATATTTGAGCAAATCCATGGTACACGAAAGGGTTAAAGTCAATCTAAACAAATAATTAACGGGTTTAAATTTTTCAAAATATAAAAAATATAAAATTTGTATCGGCTGTTGTAATAAACTGACAACTTTTTTATAATAAACTTATTTATTAGCTAAATATTTAAGCTGAGATGATCGACATATACTATTGTACAGCCATTATTGAGATATAACGTTTTAAAGTTAAATTTTCTCGCTAGTTCACATCATTTTGATACAAACTATAATTTTGTATTAAAAAGCAAGTTTTTGTTTTGTTAATTTTTAAAGACTTCATGGTCAGACTTATTACGTTTTCGTGTTGGTGTAATTCAAAAACTTTTTAAATTAAATCCGTAACAGTGGTAGCATTTCGTATATTTGTTGCACAAAATATTTAAGGAAACCTTTTTTTTCCAAAAAAATAATAGTTCATAATTAAATATTGTTTATCTATTTTGAGTTGTAGTTTCAAAAATAAAACAAAAATTGGTTCCAGAGAGGATCGAACTCCCGACCTTCGCGTTATTAGCACGACGCGCTAACCAGCTGTCCCATGGAACCTTGACAGCGTAGTTTAAAAATTGGGTTTTAAACTACAAGAAAAATTAAATTCACAGGACAAAATTTCATCGAAATTAAAGCAAAGGTTGAAAGATACAATTACAAAATTATTATGGTTGAATTATAAGTGGCTGACCTCGTAAAACTGTTAGGGGGTATGAGAAGATCAATATTAAAATTTTGCGGTTATAATGACGCTTAATAAATTGGAACACATATCTTTTATAGCCGTTAAAAAACAATATTTTTAAATTTTTAAATCAATTTATAATTCGTATAATACAGTACTTAATATTAGCCGTTTAATATTAATATTTTTAATATTAGCCGTTTCGTTCACAGGTTTAAGTTGCTTTAATGTTAAATAGCCGATTCAATATTGCGAATCAACTATAGTTCCGCAATATATCTTCATTATAGCATTATATTGCAGAATTTAGCATTTATGTAAAAAAAGGAAAATTTGATTATTAATAATAAATATACAGATTAAACAAAAATTTTATCAAGAATGTATTCCTGATTTTGTATAATATTATTTTAACTAAATATCATTAAATTTAATATAATTTTAATCATTGTGAAAAAACTGTATCTCAAACTATAAAAGTATTTTTTTGGTTTTTTTAATATCTTACTTTCGATTATAAATTACTTTGGCTTTTTCTTTATTTTATCTAAACGTTAAATTTATTGATATTAATAAAATTATCAATTTATTTCTTGGATAAATAGGTTCTGCAAAAACTATTTACTTTTGGCAACCATAGGCTACGTAGATTTGCTTCATCCTAATTTTTCCGAAACTTTAAATGATTTTAAATTTAACTAATTTATAATAACAAAACTTAGCTTATTAGCTTTAAACTTTTTGACTTTATAATTATAAATACAATTTTTTCTCTCATTCTCTAACTTTTCTGACTTTTTGACTTTGTAATTATAAATACAATTTTTTCTCTCATTCTCTAATTTTTTTAGTTTTATAAGTATACTATTTTTTGGTTTTTTTCCCGGTGCCGAATTAGGAACAAAGAATTAAGCTTCAGAACCTCTTTTTTGTAAATCCAAACTTGCCAAATTTATTTTTTTTAATTTTGTAAAGCTAAAAGTTTGACATATGAGCATAATAATTTCGGTTTAGGTCAGTCTAAGTGCGTAAATATATTGGAATTACTCTTATTTGTCACATAAAAACATTAAGGTGACTGTTGTTTATTAAGAAATTTTGATTTTTTTATTTCGAATTTAATCAGTAAAAAATATGGTTCCAGGGAGGATCGAACTCCCGACCTTCGCGTTATTAGCACGACGCGCTAACCAGCTGTGCCATGGAACCCTGACAAAAACCCTCACAAATTGGTTTTTAAACTACTAAGAAAAAGTCAAATGAAAACATACAAAACTTTAGTTGAACTTCGTTGCTTACAATAGATTAAAGTACAAATTTATATCTTATTATTATTATTAGTGCGCAAAGTAAAAAAAATCTTTAGATATAAGTCAAAATTTAGAATAAAAAAAATTATAATATTCAATGTTTGAAGTACAAATTGTTAAATTTAAGCTCGATTTAATCATAATAATTAATTATGTTAAAAAAGTATATCAAAAGTCGTTAAAACAATTTCCTATTCTTTTTAAATATTTTACCTACGATTATAGATTATTTTGCCATCAGACCTGATTTTTATGTAAACATTTGGCTGATCGATATTATGATACCTAAATACAAAACCAATTACAATAATAAAACATATTTCTATTCTATTATAATTATATGCACATTGAGCTGGCTAATTATTATTCTAAAATTAATTGTTTTTCAGTTCTTTTTAAGAATCTTCAGAAATTTTTTAATGCAAATTTTATAAACACTAAATACATAATTAGTTTGGTGATAAAAAAAACGCCAGCAATAATGTTTGATTTTTTACGTAATGCAGTCAATTTATTTATAAGTCTCTATATTAAAATACAAAAGTACGGTTAGTTATGTAATTTTTTAGGGTATCTGACTTAATTTCGGCCAGGCCTTAATTTCGGCCACCAATTTAGGGTGTTAGAAAATTGGCTTATTTTTAAAACACAAAAGAACTAGCACAAAAGTAACTGGATGAACGTTGAATAAAGTGTTTTTGCAAAAGTTTTTTATTCGTGTTATTCTGCATTATCAACATCTTCAAACGAAAAGTTAATTTTTTGTGATTTTCTTAATTTTGGTTTTGTGTTTAAACTGCATCAAATTTAGAACGAAGCACTATATAACCTTAAAATATCTTCTATTTAAGGCTCAAAATTGTTAATTTTTTCATGTTTTGATATTTTCTTCAAAATCACTTTGCAATACGTTTAACTAACTGCGCATTTTAGGATTCGGTTAATTTTGGTCACCTTAAAATTTTGGTGAAAGAACCTGCGGTTTTTTGCTGTTTTTGAATATCATCGTACTACCGTATTTATAAAAATTTTTTTGCTCGTTTGATATTTTTGACGTTTTTTATGCCAAAAAAAATTCAGAAAAAATACAGGTTAGTAAAACTTGTTTTTTTTAAATTTTGACATAATTATTTAAAGTCTAGCTAATAACTATTAAAATTTGAAAACGGAAAAAAATTAAGTTATATGTACCAAGAACAATACCTAAGGATAAATTTGCAACGTTTAAAAATTTTTATTGTTCGTTTTAGCAAATAGCCAGTTTTTTCTAGGTGGCCGAAGTTAATAGCTCGCGCCTTAATTTCGGCCGCTATAAAAATAAAACTTTAAACTTCCACTGATCTTTAAGTGTAACAGAAATTTAAAAATTTAGCACTGGAATAACAAAAATAGCTATCGTTTGATTTGTAGATCAAATTTTGGGTCGATTGGAAAAACCAAAAAAAAAACTTGTCCAAAAAAATAAAAAAGGTGGCCGAAATTAAGCCAGTTACCCTATATCTAAAAGTATGATAAGCTTAAACTAGTATGGGCTTAATTTTGTTTTTTTGGCGTCTAGTTTTCAGAATTTTCCGACCGCTTTCTGGTTCCCACTTACGTTCCGAAGACCCCGTACCCCTATTCTTACGGCAAACACTAAATTCCACCGACTCCGACTCCGACTCTGTCCAAAATCTACCGTAACTTACCGTATATGCAAATTTTGTCATTGTTCAATTAATTATGACTTTTTCGTGCAATAAAAATGGAAAATAGTAAGATTTTGAAACGCAGAAGTTTTTATCACCTGCCAACAATATTTTTAAAAATCTTTTTGGTGTCTGGAAAGATTTTTTTCTGCATAATATGTTCCAAAATAAATATTATTTTTCTTTAAGCAGTAATAAATAATTCGGCATTTAAGAATTTTTTAAGTTTTTTAAGGATTTTATCTTGATTTTTAGGTTTCGCTTAGGCTTAGGAAAAATAAAGTTTATTGTCTTAATTTTTTCTTGCAAAATTTTGTAACATAAAAACATCTTTGATAATTAGAGCTTATTAATTAATTAATTAATTAATTACATATTTGTTAGAGCTAACGTTTCAATTAAAAAACCCAAAATCGTGAATAATTAACCTGAACCAAACCCTAAATTTTAAATTCGCATAAAAAATCTTTAATCAAACAAAACAATCTAAACCATAGTCTTGCACTAGAATAATAATTCGTAGTTTATCAGTTTTTTTAAATTAATATACTTATATTTTATTTTAAATTTATTAATTTCTAAATGGTTTTAAACATTAATTTAATGTTTTTTATAGTATAATTCAGTTAAAAATTGTGAATTTCTAAAAATTTACACTTAAAAAAAGCTAACTTGACTAAAAAAGCATTAAAATTTGTTCATTTTGCTCGAATTTGTGATGATTCCGCCTAACCTGCGCATCATTATAAAATTTGCAGAAATTTGAGGCGGAGTCGGAGTCGGAGTCGGTGGAATTTAGTGTTTGCCATTCTTACTGACTTATTCTTTCGATGTAGTGAGAAGGAAATTTTCTGTTACCGTTTGCTTTTACGCTCCTTTTGAGAAAGTCAAACTATAAAACCCTTTATTACAACCAAATGTCTTTACATAGGGTGACTGACTTAAATTCGGCCAGCCTTTATTTCGGCCACCGGCTGTTTGTTTTTTTTTTGATGCGCAAAATTATCAAATGAACTGGGTATGGCTAGATAGCGTTTCATCTGGCCATACGCAGTTCTTTTTATAATTATGTGCATGAAAAAAAATAACGGGCGGTGGCCGAAATTAAGGCTGGCCGAATTTAAGTCAGTCACCTCAATTGCCAAAGTGTTGGTGCCCTTACTATGAGCTAGAACTGCCAATTGTTGGATATTGTTTTTTTAAATTGGCCCGATAATTTTATACTTTGTGTTTTCGCACACTGTAAAAATGGTTGTGCTTTACGTTTAATAAAATAGCAGTGGCGTGTAACCAACGTTTGCTAAAAACAAAACTATTAAGAAAAGTTACATAAGATATCTTAATTTTAATTAAGTAAATTTAAAACTTGATTGAAAATTGGCGGATCCTTATTTGCAAACTTTAGAATTATTATTAAGGAAGGTACATACTTATGACAAAACGTCTTTTGGACAAATTCCAAAGGAAAAAAGTCCTTTGGACTTTGTTCAAAAGACAAATACAGCGTAAAAACGTCCTTTGGATTTGGTCCAAAGGACAAAGTCCAACGGACAAAATCCAAAGGACAACGTGTTTATTTTTTTTGTCCTTTGGACTTTTCCCTTTGGATTTTGTCCTTTGGACAAAGTCCAAAGGAGAAATTTCAAGTAGCATTTATACTTCGTCCAAACAAAAAAGTACAAAGGACGTTTTGGCTTTTCTAAAATTGTCCTTTGGACTTTTTCCAAAGGACGTTTTGTCGTAAGTATAAACCAGCCTTTAATGGATTTTGTAACTTTTTTAAAGTTTTTAAATATTTTTCGCACATGTGTTTTTACCAGCCGTTCTTCTCGTTTTGAAAGAAGGTGTCTGGTATCCAAACGGTTTGGTCCCTTGAGAGGTGGATAAAATCATAGGTTCTGAAATAATTGTCTTGGAACTTCAGCCTCTGATCTATCCATTCTTGTTGAAAACGAAATTGGGCTATAAAGTCCTGAAAAAGTTATAATAACTATATAGTCAAATTCCGCTTTCCACATATCATGCTCCGGCACTTTCGTTATTTTGAGCGAAGAGAATTCCAGAGCTCCGAAGTTGAAATGAGTAGGGTAACTGACTTAATTTCGGCCACCTTTTTTTATTTTTTTGAATAAGTTTTTTCTGGCTTTTTCAATCAAGCCAAAATTTGACCTAAAAATCAAACAATAGCTATATTTGTTATCCCAGTGCAAAATTTGAATATTTCTGTTACACTTAAAAATCAGTGAAGGTTTAAACTTTTTTTTAAAGTGGCCGAAGTTAAGGCGCGTGCCATTTATTTCGGCCACCTACAAAAAACTGGCCATAACTATTATGCTTAAACGGACAATAAAAATTTCTAAAGGTTGCAAATTTACCCTAAGGTATTGTTCTTGGTACATATAACTTAATTTTTCCCGTTTGCGAACTTTAATAGTTATTAGCAAGACTTTTAATAATTATGTCAAAACCGTAAAAAAACAAGTTTTAATAACTTGTATTTTTTGTTCAATTTTTATTTTTGGCTTAAAAAACGTCAAAACAAAGTCAAAAGAGCAAAAAAAATTCTTTATATATACGGTAGTACAATGATATTTAAAAACAAACAGCAAAAAACGGCAGGTTCTTTCACCTAAATTTTAAGGTGGCTGAAATTAACGGAATCTTAAAATCCGCTGTTAGTTAAACGCATTGCAAAATAATATTGAAGAAAATATCAAAACATGAAAATTAACAACTTTGAGCCTTAAATAGAAGATATTTTAAGGTTATATATTGCTTCGTTCTAAATTTGATGCAGTTTAAACACAAAGCAAAAATTAAGAAAATCATAAAAAATTCACTTTTTGTATGAAAATGTTGATAATGTAGAATAATAAAGATAAAAAACTTTTGCAAAAACATTTTTTTCAACATTAATCCAGTTACTTTTGTGCTAGTTCTTTTGTGTTTTAAAAATAAGCCAATTATCTAACACCTTAAATTGGTGGCCGAAATTAAGGCGTGGCCGAAATTAAGTCAGTTACCCTAATTTAAAACTTTTTTATCCCGAAAATGTGCTTTAAATTATTTTCGCGGCCCTTTTGAATCCTATTCTGACAGTTTTTTATAAATATAAAAAATTATATAAATATACTTATGACATAGTTTTTCAATTATCAAGCAGATTATCATAAGAATAGAGGGCAGTTTTGGAGCACCGTTTTCCAGAACTGCTAAAGATCTCCAAAAACAAGAATTTTATTCCGAAGCTCATGCTAACACCACTAAAATTTATATATGACGACGAACTCTCCGTCTGTCTGTCTTACAGTTTGTGTGTGTGTGTGTGTGTGTGTGTGTGTGTGTGTGTGGGTG
>JASAMX010030202.1:0-29075 GCA_030248175.1 Microlaimidae sp. YZB2_3 | reverse complement strand
AACCCTATCTCAAAGAAATACAACTGCTTTTTTTGTCGCTCCTCAGGAACAAAGTGTATGTTTTAGTCGAATAAATGTACTGTACTTCCCTGACCTCCTTCCTACTCCAAAATTGTTTTGATAAATTTATTAAAAATGTTCGTTTATTAGTATTAAATTTATTTAAATTCTTTTTTTACCATTTTAAAATAATTTTTAATCAATTTTATAGTACCCCCTGCTGCCCCCTTTTATTTTGACTAGTGCAAAATTATCCCTTTCTAGCATATCTTAAAATTTAGTCCCAAAGAATGCCCCCTCGTAGTCTTTTTTAGTCCTTACTCTGGGTTAATATTATTTTTCTTTTTTTTGTAGACTTAATCGCTTAACTGAATAAGGGAGAAAAGCGGTTCCGCCTCCTGTCTTCCTAAAACTACGCGTTTGTTTTCAGTAAAATGGTACCAAAATTATAGGGACAGTGCAGTGGTTAGGTAGGAAGGCTGGTAGGCGGATTGGTTTATATTTCCTGCTATAAAAATTGAGGGTTTTTCTTCCTCTAATATTGAAAACAACAAAAACGGGGTTTTCGAGTGTTTTAATACTTCGTCCAGTTCAAACAATAGAAAGCAATAAAAAATTGCTTATATCTCCTAAAATTAGGAAAAAACTGTTGCAAAAATTTAGGTATCGCTGTTTCAATGGTTTTGCTTCAGGATAAACTCCATATTTCAATCTGCGTCTGCAATAAAAAAAACTAATAGCAAACAACTTGCAATTTTATTGTAGGAAATCCTGAAATTCCAACCTCACTAGAAACTTTTGTAAATCTTGTGCAGTCTACTTTTCCCACTCGAATCCCGGTGGATTCCAACTCTTGTCCCACTTGATCCCATACTGGATGCAACCGCTTGCAGTGACCGCACCAAGGAGCATAAAACTACAATAAAATATGCTTAATAAAAAAATTTAAGCAGTGGTTTTAGCAATTGTAGGGTGAATTCTAGACTTAATAACATGGCATAATAACTAAGTATTTTATTTTATTTTGAATATTCTCTAGCCCAGATAAAAGTGAGTTGGTCTGGCAGGAGCGGCCTTTTCGGAAACTTGCTTATGTCCATATGGCAATGTGAAAGATTATTATATTTATACTGGTCTGAATGTGTCTGAGTTGTTAACACTGTTTACTTCTGGATAATATTGGCATTTTTAAAGTTTGTCACGGTGTTGTAAGGGGAAGTTTTTAACTTTTGTAAAATGGTAATTGTTATTATTAATCGTGTTCGTGGAGTTAATATTTTATTTCTTTTTCTTTTACAATCATTTTTCTACTCTTTTATTATACTTTTTTCCTCTTTTTCTTAATTTCTGCTAATTAACTTTCGTAAGTTTATAATTTTATACGTTTGTTAACTTTATTAATTTTAGTATTTTTATTAACTTTATTTAAATTTAATGGCTTTATTAACTTTATTTATTTTTTAACTTCTACTTTGCACTATCCAGTTTGTTATGCATAATTTATGTTATTATTAGCTATAGGTTCTTTTCTTTAAATATTCTGTTTTGATGATGTATAAGGTTTTATTTTTTTTCTCCTTGGCATTGTTGAAATTGTGCACCTGATGAGAGCAAAATGGGTTCTGGTGGGAAGGCTGCAGCTTTGCACAATTTTTTTTTGTTGAGTTTGCCAGTTTCAGGGCTCCATCTAACCTGTGGTCTGTCCCACAGTGCTGGCTGCCTCACGCCCACTCCCGGAGGAGCTCAGAAACGGCTAATGGGGAGTTTGCCCAAAGTTCTCTGGTCCCAGTGTCGTATTGATGTGTGTGCATGTAAAAAGGTGTTGTGTTGTGTGTGTTTGTGTTTTGCATAACTGGGCAGTTTGGTGATGTGTGTTGTGTCACTCCACTTTGTGAGGTAGGAGTAGGAAGGAACTGCCCTAGTTTGGGTGAGGGGTTCTGACTGGGCAAGTAAGATTTTCTTTTGTTGCTTATTGCTGGTGCTTTTGTTTGAAGTATTGGGTTTATTGGAGTGTTATTATGTGGTTTGTGACTGTGTTTGTGTGGATTTGTTGTTTAGTGCTTTGTAAGTTTTGTTGTGTATGTCTGTAGGTATGTTTGTTGTGTAGTTGTTGTTGTGGTAAATATTGTTTGCTTTTGAGCTGCTGGGTGCAGGTTGTTGTGTTAAATAATTAATGAACGTTGTGTATATGTGTGTGATTTGCTTGTTTTGCGTGGAGTTGGATGTGTGTTGCTATTTGGAGGGTTTAGCCTCTGTGTGTATGGATGTGTGTGTTTGTGTCTGTGTGCTTGTTGTGATCTTAGCTGTGTTTTGTATTGTTTGTAGTTTGCTGATTTGCGTGTGTGATATAGTGGGGCCCCAGACTGTGCTGGCATACTCGATTATTGGTCGAGTGATTGCCTTGTATGTGTGTATGAGTGTTTCTTTTGGTTTACCCCACTGTTTTGTGTTGCTGTGAGTGCGTTTATGGCTTTGAGTGTTTTGGGTGCTTTGGTGTGTGTGTTTGCCACTGTGTGTGTTGAATGTAAGTTGGGTCGAATGTGAGCCCCAAAGTATTTTTGGTTTTGGTTGTAATGAGTGTTGTGTTGTTTATTTGTAGTGATAATTGGGGGGTGTACTCTGTAGGCCTGGGTGCTAATAGTGTGATGTTGTTTTGGCTGCATTTATGTTTGGTTGTTGTTTGTCCATGCTCGCAATTGCGTGTAGGTATGGTTGTATTTGTTGTTGAGCTATGTGGTGGTTTGGGTGTGATGCATATATTGTGATGTCGTCTGCATATGCTCACCACGTGTGTACGTTTGGTGGTGGTGTTGGTCTGCGGTGTACACGTAATAATGTGGGTGATAGACAGGATAAAAAATCGAGTCATGTTCAGTCTGCACAATCATCATAATCATAGTTTTTTTTAAATTTTTTACTCATATGAAACAAATTTTAAGTAAACGATTATACAAACTTACCGATATTAACCAGTAACCTTCATCTTTTACTTCAAGAAATCTAAAAATAATGCGTTTTTCAAATTTTATTTTTTTACCAAAATGTGTATTCATTATTTAATTGCAAACTAATAATATATGAAAATCACAGTTACTATTGCTTTTATGGGGTGCAACTTAGGGCAGGGGGGTTAGGGTAGGGCACAAAAGATTTCTTATCGAATCGACTTAAATTTTATGACTGATTCCGGCAGAGATTTTTTTAAAAATATTACAATGCTCTATAAATAAAAAAGCAGACCTGTGCACTGCTCCCCCCCCGGTGTTTTGTTGGGGGGGGGGGCAATTCCAAATAGGGGGACACGGGGGAGCAACTTTTTTGAAACGGGGGGGTGCAACTTTTTTGAAACGGGGGGGGGGGTCAAGCAGGGGGAAAAGAAAAAAAAGGAAAAGGAACAAAAAACGAAAATAAGGTAACAATAGGTCTAAAATGGCTTAAAATACATTGAAATAGGCTAAAAACTGCAAAAAATTCGCGATGATGGCGTCATCGTAGGTCAAAAATGGCGTCATATTTTTAGGGTACTTTTTCATTTTTCGGCGGGGGAGCAATAAAACGAGGGGCAAATAAATTCCTCACTTAAATGGGGGGGGGCATTTACAGACCGTGCACAAGTCTGGGTTTAATTTTACTTTATAAATTCCGAATTATAGCTTGGAATAAAAAAGATTGGGATAAATGAGCTTTTTTTATTCTAATAAAACAAACATAGGTGTTTTTTAAGGGGGGGGACAGAGGGGTCCACCCCCCCCCTCCTAGAGCCAAAATTTTGGACCCCCCCTAGAAAAAATCCAGGGGTCCTCCTCCCCTCCCCAAAGCTCGAGAGCGGTCCGGCCTGACCCCTCCCTAGCGAGGCTGACCCCCTTCCCCCCCCTCCCGACCAATTTGGAAGCATTTGTTATTTACTGTCAAAAGCACGGTTTTTTAGTTAAAAACAGTGTTTAAATACACTTTTTTTGCCTAAATATGGTGTTTTACCATATAAAATTCAATATTAGACCTAATAACACTTAAATTATTGATTCTAAAAAACTTTGTTAAAAAATCGGACTCCCCTGACCCCCCCCCCTAAATTTAAAATCTCACACCCGGGGTCGACACCCCCCCTAAAAAGCCAGGGGGTCCGGACCCTCCCACTAAAAAAACTGGCCTTCCACCTGGGGGTGGACTCCCCTAGCGGACCCGACCAAAAACATCTATGTTTCCAAACCTGTGATACAACGAAAAAATTAAAACAAAAAGCTATATATTCATGAAAATTAACTTCCATGTTAAATAGTTTTTTATATTGTTATATATATCTTACATCTACATGATGTTAAAACGCTAAATCCTGATTAAGTTGTGATAGAAATCGTACGAAAATATTTAACAATTTGATTCCTGGGTGCGTTTTACCCTATTTGATTTTCTTTGATTTGGATGGATTAACAAGGTAACACACATTTTGATCAAGCAGCACTATTATATTTATCAAATTTCTTGGTATTCGGATTTTTGTAACAAAATTCAAGCTACCTCCCACATTATGACTAAAAAACCATATTAAATTGTATGTACACCTATATGAAAAGGGTGGGGGCTAGTGCTCGCCCTCTCCAAGATTCCAAATTTTAGTTTCTCTTCCCAGAAACTTCCCAAAAAAGCTAGAAAGCTCTCCTTCGCTTAATTTCCAAATTTTTTTTACCCTAACCGCCCTTTGAAATTTTAAAACTGACCCACCTTCTAAGAAAATTTTAGGTACTGTTTTTATCCTAAATTCTCCACCAGAAGCGCAAATTTTAAAATAAATCAGTTTTCACACCATTTCAACACTAATTTTTTTTATTTAATAAAATATACTAATATTCTTTAAAAGTACAATTAGTGGTAAAAGAAAACTTAAGCCACTCTTTTTATTCTAAATTTTCCACCAGAAGCGCAAATTTTTAAAATAAATCAGCTTTAGACCATTTTTAAAACTTAAATTTTTTTATTTAATAAAATATAGTAACATTCTTTAAAAGTACAATAGTGGTGTAATAGTGTTTTGAATTGGAAATTGGCGACCAATGGGACCTGACCCTCAGGGACGTACCTAGAGTTTCATTTTGAGGGGGCGGATCGTAGCACAAAAAAAAAATTTTGGGGGGAAGAGCGCCCCTTAATTTTTGAAAACGTTAAAAAAGCAGGGATAAACGTGGATAAATCTGTATAATACACTGTTTTTGGCCTAATAACCCATTATTTATGTTTTTAGCAGTAAAAACATGTTCTCAAGTTAAAAAATTACATAAGCACACATTGGCAGAGCCTGGATTTTACAAAACAGGAATTTAGAGACATTTAGTTTTAGACCCCTTGGCTAAACCCACATTGTAAACCAAAGCACATGAGCAGCATCTCGGGCCTCATGTTTTTTAGGGTACCTACCTATATGAAAAAAATCCAAAGCCAATGCTATAGGCGGCACCGGCGGAAAATTTAGGAAGGGGAGGTAGATAAATCAACCAATATGATTGTTTGTTTTGCTTTCTGTGTAGTACTTATTACTTATAAAAATTATTGTACTAACTTTGAAATAATATTAATACCAGGCAACATAAATAACGAGATATATATGTATGTTTATTAGTAGAAAGTGACCGCTGAGCGAAGCTATGCGAAAAAGATTTTTGGTTTTTGGGGTACTAAAATTATTTTATAGTTTGGCGCTGAGCCGACCGACTAGCGAGGCGCTAGAATATTTTGAATTTTTAGCCTCTGAAAACCCCCAAATTTTACTATCTGGCGAGCATTTCGGGGGGGCGTCCGCCCCCCCCCCTTCCCCGCCCAACCACTATCCTTATTTTTCCTCCTGTCCAACCGTTTCGGGGGGGGGGGGGCCAGCCTCCCTCGGGGGGGGGGTCAGGCCGGACCCTCCCCTCGAGCTACGGGGGGAGGGGGGGGCCGTTCTCGGATTATCCAGGGGGGGTCCAAAATTGTTGCTGCGGTGTAGAGGGGGGGGGGCGTGCACCCCTCTGTCCCTCCCAGCTTTGAGTCCTATGTTTGGAATACAGTCTTCCATTACAAGATTTCTGGATATTTGGGTTGGCTATGCCCCCTACCCCGTTTAAAAATATATATTCGCTGCTCGCCCAAAACACTATGTAAATTAACTAATTGTATAAATAAAAAGCCTCATTACTGGCTGTTTTGACTTTTTATGACAGATCAATACAATTAGTTGATTTACAAAGAAAACAGCCAGGTTAAGTTGGTAGTTTATTTTATACAATTAGCTTTATACAATGAAAATTAATTTACATAGTAGTTATCAACCAAGATAGAATTAATATATATTTTTATAGTTGGTATACATGAATTTGTGATGTTCCCAACCCCAAGTATTATGCCTAGGAAATCTGGTAATATAAGACTGTTTCACTCCGAAATGACACTCCGAAGCTAACACAAGTGACGCACCGCCAATACCGTTCACACCGCAGCAACAATGACACAATAATGCTGTAAACAGGGACGTAGCCAGGGGAGGAGCGGGGGGGGGTGGGCGGCCCCCCCCCCCCCCCCCCCCCGAAACGGTTGGACAGGAGGAAAAATAAGGATAGTGGTTGGGCGGGGGGGGGGGCGGCCGCCCCCCCCCCTGAAATGGTCGCCAGATAGTAAAATTTGGGGGTTTTCAGAGGCTAAAAATTCAAAATTTTCTAGCGCCTCGCTAATCGCTCGGCGCCAAACTTTAAAATAATTTTAGTACCCCCAATGGACCCCCAAAAACCAAAAATTTGTTCCGCTTTGCTTCGCTCAGCGGTCACTTTCTATAGTATACATACATATATATCTCGTTATTTATGTTGCCTGATGCTAATGTTATTTCAAAGTTAGTACAATAATTTTTATAAGTAATAAGTACTACACAGAAAGCAAAACAAACAATCATATTGGTTGATTTATGTACCTCCCCCCTCCTAAATTTTCCTGCCGCCTATAGCATTGGCTCGGATTTTTTTCATATAGGTAGGTACCCTAGAAAACATGGAGCCGAGATGCTGCTCATGTGCTTTGGTTTACAATGTGGGTTTAGCCAAGGGGTCTAAAACTAAATGTCTCTAAATTCCTGTTTTGTAAAATCCAGGCTCTGCCAATGTGTGCTTATGTAATTTTTAACTAAGAAAACATGTTTTTACTGCTAAAAACATTAAATAATAGGTTATTAGGCCAAAAACAGTGTATTATACAGCTTTATCCACGTTTATCCCTGCTTTTTTAACCTTTTCAAAAATTAGGGTGTCTGCCCTCCCCCAGCCCCCCCCCCCGAAATTTTTTTTTGTGCTACAATCCGCCCCCCCCCCCAAAATGAAACTCTGGCTACGTCCCTGGGGGTCAGGTCAGGTAAGGTCCGATTTCCAATTCAAAACACTATTACACCACTATTGTACTTTTAAAGAATGTTACTATATTTTATTAAATAAAAAAATTAGTTTTAAAAATGGTGTAAAGCTGATTTATTTTAAAAATTTGCGCTTCTGGTGGAAAATTTAGAATAAAAAGAGTGGCTTAAGTTTCTTTTACCACTAATTGTACTTTTAAAGAATATTAGTATATTTTATTAAATAAAAAAAATTAGTGTTGAAATGGTGTGAAAACTGATTTATTTTAAAATTTGCGCTTCTGGTGGAGAATTTAGGATAAAAACAGTACCTAAAATTTTCTTAGAAGGTGGGTCAGTTTTAAAATTTCAAAGGGCGGTTAGGGTAAAAAAAATTTGGAAATTTGAGGAAGGAGAGCTTTCTAGCTTTTTTGGGAAGTTTCTGGGAAGAGAAACTAAAATTTGGAATCTTGGAGAGGGCGAGCACTAGCCCCCACCCTTTTCATATAGGTGTACATACAATTTAATATGGTTTTTTAGTCATAATGTGGGAGGTAGCTTGAATTTTGTACCCCCGAAAATCCGAATCTAAGAAATTTGATAAATATAATAGTGCTGCTTGATCAAAATATGTGTTTTTACCTATTAATCCATCCAAATCGAAGAAAAATCAATGTGGGTAAAACGCACCCCAGAAAAAATCGAATTGTTAAGAATGTTTTCGTACGATTTCTATCACAACTTAATAGGATTTACGTTTTGACATCATGTAGATGTAAGATATATATAACAATATAAAAAACTATTTAACATGGAAGTTAATTTTCATGAATATATAGCTTTTTGTTTTAATTTTTTCAGACCTGTGCACGGTTTGGAAACATAGGTGTTTTTGGTCGGGTCCGCTAGGGGGGGGGTCCACCCCCGGGTGGAAGGCCAAAATTTTTTAGGGGGGGGTCCAGGGGGGTGCGGACCCCCTGGCGTTTTAGGGGGGTCGACTCCGGGTGCGAGATTTGAAAATTATGGGGGGTGAGGGGGGGTCTAATTTTTTAGCAAAATTTTTTTAACTCAATAATTTAAGTGTTTTTAGGTCTAATATTGAATTTTATGTATTAAAACAGCCTATTTAGGCCTAAAAAGTGTATTTAAACACCGTTTTTAACTAAAAACCCGTGTTTTTGACAGTAAATAAAAAAATATACTTCCAAGTTGGTCGGGAGGGGGGGAGGGGGGTCAGCCTCGCTAGGGGGGGGGGGTCAGGCCGGACCGCTCTCGAGCTTTGGGGGGAGGGGGGGGCCCTCTGAATTTTTTCTAGGGGGGGTCCAAAATTTTGGCTCTAGGGGGGGGGTGCACCCCCTCTGTCCCCCCCCCCCAAAAACACCTATGTTTGGAAACGTTCCCTCGAAATATTAGTGGCTATGCCCCCTCCCCCGTTTTATTGCCCCCCCCGCAGCTCGCCCAAAAATGAAAAAGTGCACAAAAATTATGGCGCCAGTTTTGACATATTATGACAGCATCATCGCGAAATTTTTAAAGTTTTTAACCTATATTTCAATCCATTTTAAGCTATTTTAGACCGATTTTTACTTAAATTTCGCTTTTTTGTCCCTTTTTTTCTTTTTTCGTTCTTTTTTTCTCCTTTTTTCTTATTTTTTCCTTTCACCCCTGCTTCCCCCCGTTTCAAAACAAAACTCCCCCCGTGTCCCCCTATTTTGGAATTGCCCCCCCCCCCAATAAAACCCGGGGGGAGCGGAGCAGTGCACAGGTCTGCTTTTTTATTTATAGAGCATTGTAATATTTTTAAAAAAATCTCTGCGGAATCAGTCATAAAATTTTAAGTCGATTCGATAGGGGGAGATCTTTGTGCCCTACCCTAACCCCCCTGCCCTAAGTTGCACCCATAAAAGCAATAGTAACTGTGATTTTCATATATTATTATCATTTGCAATTAAATAATGAATAAGCAGAATTTGGTAAAATAAAATTTGAAAAACGCATTGTTTTTAGATTTCTTGAAGTAAAAGATGAAGGTTACTGGTTAATATCGGTAAGTTTGTATAATCGTTTACTTAAAATTTGTTTCATATGAGTAAAAAATTTAAAAAAACTATGATTATGATGATTGTGCAACTGGAGTTGACTGGATTTTTATCCTGTCTATCACCCACATTATTCAACATCTACACCGCAGACTACCAACACCACCACCAAACGTACACATCATAACATATGCAGACGACATCACAATATATGCATCACATCCAAACCACCACATAGCTCAACAACAAATACAACCATACCTACACGCAATACAAGCATGGACAGACAACAACCAACTAACATTAAATGCAAGCAAAACAACATCCACACTATTCACACCAGACCCTGCAGAGTACAACACACAATTATCACTACAAATAAACAACACAACACTCATTACAACCAAAAACCCAAAAATCTTGGGGCTCACATTCGACCCCAAGCTTACATTTAACACACACATCGCAAACACTCACAGCAAAGCACGCAAAACACTCAAAATCATAAACGCACTCACAGCAACAACGTGGGGTAAACCAAAAGAAACACTCATACACACATACAAGGCAATCACTCGACCAATAATCGAGTATGCCAGCACAGTCTGGGGCCCCACTACATCACACACACAAATCAGCAAACTACAAACAATACAAAACACAGCTCTCAGGGTCGCAACAGGGCACACCACAGACACAAACACACACATCATACACACAGAGGCTAAAGTCCTTCCAATAGCAACACACATCCAACTCCACGCAAAACAAGCAAAATTGGCGGCCATGTACACAAACAACCCACTTAATTATTTAACACAACAACCTGCACCCAGCAGGCTCAAAAAGCAAACAATATTTCACAACAACAACTACACAACAAACATACCTACAGACATACACAACAAAACTTACAAAGCACTAAAACAACAAATCCACACAAACACAGTCACAAACCACACAAATAACACTCCAATAAACCCAATACTTCAAACAAAAGCACCAGCAATAAGCAACGAGGAAGAAAATCTTCCTCGCGGGGTCAGGAGAACCCTCGCCCAACTCAGGGCAGGGAAATCTCCTTTCCTCTACTCCTACCTACACAAAATCAATCCAACACAACACACATCACCAAACTGCCCGCTATGCAAAACACAAACACACACAACACAACACCTTTTTACATGCACACACATCAATACGACACTGGGACCAGAGGACCTTTGGGCAAACCCCGTAGCGGTTGCTGAGCTCCTCCGGGAGTGGGAAGAGGGGGTGAGCAAGGCGAGAGGTGTGCCGGACGGACCACACCAGGGTTGATGGAAACCCTGGAAACTGGCAAACTCAACAACAAGCAGAAAATATCGAATAAAACAGTAATTATTTTAACAATTATTTATTTTTACGGAGAAAATAAAATCAAAGTCGCCTGCCAAAGAGATAACCAGAATACTTTTTATAGGATAATACTACATTTTATTGAATAAAAAGCGATATTCTGGTGTAAAAAGGGTGTAAAAACATAAATATGCGTTAAAAATTCACGTTTTTGGAAGAAAATTTAGTATAAAAAGAGTACCTAAAATTTTCCCGAGGGGGGAAGGGGGTCAGATTTCAAATTCTAGAGGATGGTCAGGGGTAAAAAAATTTGGAAATTTGGGGGGGGAAGCGGGGGTCTAGATTTTCTTCTAAGGGGTCCCAAAATTTCGAGGCTAGGGGGGTGGACCCCACCCTTCCCCCTTCTTACCCATGCACTAATGCACTCCATAGTTAATAGGGTGCTATATCTATAATCAGTGCCAGTTGCATAATATAATTTATACGGGAACGGCCCATTTTGCTCCCGCCACTTCGCTCCTGAGTCCTGACCTATTTCGCTCCCAGGAAAATTTTGCAAATTTATATATTATTTTTTGTTAGGACCAACCTCGCTCTTGGCTTATTTCGGCAAATTTTATGTTTTTCACAAAAAAGATTAGTTTGATTTTTAGGTTTCGCTTAGACTTAGGAAAATGTAGAGTTTCCATCTTTAAGAGCGTCGCAAAAATGCGTTCACAAAGTTTGCCAGGAGCGAAGTGGGCTGGGAGCGAAGTGTCCCCAATTCAATTTATACGCATTGTAGCTCATACTTTCCTAGTAACGATGATAATCTTTAAAGATACAGATTATGGTTAAAATCTGAGGATTTTTTGTCTTAAACAATGAAAATTTGTTATAGCCACTTCACTTAGCATGTCTTCAAGGGATAACGGCACGAACCGAAATACCCTACCTCCACAAGAAATCTACGGAATTTCCAAAACAGACCGGTGTTGGAGAAACCACTCAAAAATTAGCATACGAGCCGGAAGTGCCAATATCCGCCCAAGACCTGATGAGAAGAGTAATTGTGGTATGCAAATTTAGCTTTTTTATGATTAAACTTAATTTAAGTGTATGATTCCCATAAATTAATATTTAATAAAACAGTTTTCATTGAGTCCATCATTAATAAAGAGCCCCTTGCCTCTTTTTGTATTCACGAAAAAGAATTGATAAAAATTTGATAATAAATTGATATGCCACCTGAAACCATCGACAAAATTCGTTACTTTCCGTAAACAGCATAAGAAAACCTTTGAAGTCAATACATACACTTTAGGGTAGTGCATTTAATTTCGGCACTTTTTTGTTTTTCCGATGTAACTTTTCACTGTATGACGCGATTTTCATGTTTGATAGTTCCTTTTGAAGCTTTCACGATACTGCGTTGCGTCACAAAACTTTCACTGTATGAAAGTAGTTTTTTTACTTAATTAAATCAGTTTTTAAAAAAATGATGTAAAATTGCCATTTCTTGCAATGCAATCGTAAAAGGTGGTGGGCAGAGCCTTGATTTGAAACAAACTCCTCTCCCCCTCCTTACGTTTTTATTAGTGTAATATACTTTATTTGTTAGTAGTTTTTAATTTAATGATCGGGGAAATTCTTGTAACCAGACCTGTGCACGGTCTGTAAATGCCACCAGTGGCGTGCCCAGGATTTCATTTGGGGGGGGCGGTCTGGGGGGCGGCAGCCCCCCAGAAATGGGGGTCTGGGGGGCGAGAGCCTCCCAGCGGGGTCAAGGGGCAGAGCCCCTTGTCAGGGGGGTCCGGGGGGCAGAATGCCCCCAGGGGAGAAAATTTTTAATTTAAGGCGCTAAAATACACTGAAAATTTTAATTCCAGATGATAATTACAACAAAATTTAAGTTTTTTTATTCCTATCCATTTAAAACATGTGTTTAAAACGTTAATAAAAGGTTAATAGTGTTTATAGTAGTTTTATTTAACATGTATGCCTTAACTATTGAGCGGCAAAATCGATTGAAATGGAAAAACTGAGATAAATTGTCAATTTACACTACCCGCGAAGCGGGGAAAATTTGGTTTTTTGACTATTAATATGCTTTTGGAAGGCATCAAAAAAGTTTCTGTATTAATATTTAAAAAAAAAATTTTCTCTCCGAAAATTCAAAAAACGTAACGTCAGAAAATTCAAAAATTCCCCCCTTACGAAAAAATTCGGCTTCGTCGGATTTCGGGGGGGGGGGGGGGGCGCCCCCCCCCCCCCCCCCCCCTGGGCACGCCACTGAATGCCACCACTCTCCCTCGTTATATTAATGGCTGTGCCCCTCCCTCTGTTTAATTGCTCCCTCCCCGCTCAAAAATGAAAAACTGGTAAAAAAAATTAATGCGCCGTTTTTGAACTATTTTCGCCAAACTTTTGCAGTTTTTGCCTACTTACACGCATTTTAAACCATTGTAGACCTATTTTTTCTAAAATTTTGCTTTTTGTCCTTTTTTTCTTTTTCCTTCTTTTTTCTCCTGTTTTTCACTTTTTTTCTCTTCCCTGCTTGCCTCTCCCCATTTTATTGCCTCGCTCTCCCTCCCGTTTCAAAAAAATCTACCCCCCCCGTGCACTTCCTCTTTTGGAATTCCCCCCCAAATAAAACCCCGAAAGAGTTTGGGGGGCAGTGCACAGGTTTGTGTTGTCCTAAGGTTTCAATTTTTATTTTTAACCTATTATAACTCCTAAGTTCCAATCGCCCTATTTAAAATTTATTTGAACGGTTAAAAATTTAGGTAAATCCCAATGAGCGTCTGGGTCAAGAACCTGGTGGTGCCGAAGAAATCAGAGCGCATCCGTTTTTCGACGGTGCTGATTGGTCAGTTTAACTAGAAGCGTATATCTTCGATTATTGGATTAAACTAAAATCGGTGTAATTTGACGTATTTTTCCATAGTGGTGCTTGCCAAGCTTTTATTTAAACTATTTTGATCATCGACAAAAATGGAACTTTCTCAGAAAACTATTATGTAAACGGCCGTGTAGAATTCTATTGACGTGGAAATTTAAAACTGGATTGAAAATATGCAAAAATCTACTTTTTGTTACCTATTCTTTATGTTTTCAGAACTAAACGAAATGAAGACCGCGGTTTTGTACTTTTCTATTTTTGTTAGTTTTGTCATTTAAATTGTGTACAAAATTATCAGCAATCAAGGATAAAAAACCTTAATTATTTATAATACTAGCAATGTTTCCTAACTCCAAATTGAGTTAACATAAAGCTCTCTCTCTCTCTTCGTTATGTAAGTTATTGTTTTTCTGCGGTTGTGGTTTTAAATCACAACTAAAACAATTACATTTTTTTAAATATTTTTTTAAAATGTTTTATAAAGATTGCACAAAAATGATGTGGGCCAGTACCCCCAGTGAATATTTTAGGTGCGCATAATTCTTTAACAAAAAGCTATGACAATTATTTAGTGATAAATAAGATAGTTATATCATTAAGAAGTCATTATTTATACAGTAATACTACATAGAATCATTGGTTCGTTGCGAAATTTGCTTATTTAGACATTTTTTCCATTTAACATTGTACCACATACAATTCCGAAGGAATGTCAAAAAAGTCTTGTAAAAGATTTTGCATAATGATACTAGTAAAGGAGGGCGGAATTAAAACGAACGCCAAAAATACATTTCCAGCAAAAAGAAGTTCCCAGGAAAAACAATTTTTTAACAAAAAAACACATGAAAAGGTAAACTATTATTATTATTATACAACAAGAATGCTTTATACAATTAATTGAAAACCAAATCATGAATTCACTGATAAAACGTTTATTTCTTCCCAATTTGTCTCCTTGGTTATATCTTTACAAAAATTTGTAAGCTGAGTGAAGAAATAATATAAGATTGTGTTCAGCGTTTAAATTTCAACGGTAAAATAAAACAGTCTGTGGTGATATATAGGTTTTTGTGGTGATATATAGGTTTTATTAGTGACTTCATGAATTATTATTCAGTTTATTTTATAGTGAATTATAATTTTATAGTTTACCATCTCATAATAATAATATGTTTGTTGTTTAAAATTTTTTTGCTATTTTCCGTGTGTTTCTGTCAGAAATTCTGTTTGATTTATTTATTATTTTATAATGTTTGTTTTATATTAATACTAATTTAATAATGTATTGTTAAAAATAATTTTTTTTTCTGAAGCAATCATTGTACAGCAAAAAATGCACATAATAAATCCAATAATAAAGAAAAAATAAGGCACTTAAAAACCGCTTGACATAAAGTATTTAAATGGTACTTTTTAATTTTGTTCCCGTTAAAATGCTATCTAAAGTCAAAAAATAGTACGTTCTTTTCAATCCGTTTGTCGATGTTTCTCGTTTTTTTCTTTATTATTTTGATAAACTTAAACGACATCTATTACACACACAGCTGGATATCGGAATTAGGGGGGGAGGTTTAAATTACTAAAACAAGGGGCTATTTTGATCCCGCTAGCAGGACTGCAGCCCCCAAACTTTTGTGTAAATATTTCCCCCAATAAATAAAGCCCGCAACTCGTACTTTCTGCCCGTTTTTTTTTTTTAATTTGATTGTAAAATGTTAAAAATAGTAGGATTTTACTTGAAAACTTAGAATTTATTGAAGTATAACAATTTTTAGTTATGTAAAAAATTTTTTAAAAAAGCCAGGAAGATAGATCTCTAGAAAAACAGGCATAAAATTGGTCATGGACAGCATTTCGTCTTGAGCGCTAGAAACCCTGTAATACTAGAAGAATTGGGGACAATTCGCTTCTGGGACAATTTGCTCCCTGGACAATTTGCTCCCTGGACAGTTCGCTCCTTGTGTAATTCACTCCCGGGATTCTTTATGAACGCAATTTTTACAAAACAGTTCATTGTGGACAATTCGCTTCCTGGATAATTCGCTCCCTATATGGACAGTTCGCACCCTGCACAACTCATTTTCTTGCGTTTGAATTTCTTTGCTCTTTATTCCTAGTTCGCGAGGTTTTTTATAAGCGTAATTTCTTTAAGGCGCGCCGGCCCCCCCCCCCCCCCCTTTTGTTTCCTTTTTTTTTTTTTCTTCTTTTTTTGCCCCCCTCTTCGCGTTCCTTTCCCTCACCACCGCATAAAGCTTACTTTTCTTGGGACAATTTGCTTTCTTACAATGAATTTCTGATTTAAAATTTGGTTTAAATTCTAAATCGAGTTTAATTTTTTTCTTTTCAATTCCGAAGAATATAAAATGAATGCTGCCATTTTAAATAAATATTGTTTTACATGTTGGTGTTTTGTTCGCTGTAATTCTGGTATTACCATTTATAAACCAAGATTTTTTTTAAAAGCGAAATACGTATAAACGTATAAAAAACATTTCGCTTCTTTATATATAACTTTCGTATATATTTAAATTTTCTGTTGTTAAGAAATTTGTAAAAAAACACCATACATCAAATAACCATATTCCAAAATTAATGTTTAGCAAATTGTTTTTATTTGATATCGATTATGTGTCTTCTTCCCGTAACGCTTGGAAAATTGGTGTTACATTAATTTAAAACAAAAACTAAAGCTAAAGTCTTCCAGGGTGAAATTAAGGGCGTAACCGCTCTCCGCCAGGAAGAAATAAACAATAAACCCGTGAGCGAGAAAAATTAAAAAAAAGTTTTCAGCGGTTATGTAACCAATTATTATTTAGTTGCGTCATGTGTTTCTCTGCACGTGATATTTCTCAAAAAACTAGTGGTTACTTTACCACTCATCTATTTTCACCCTGATGGAATTTATCTTTAGTACTAGTAAGAAGCTTTAATTCTTGTATAGTATAGTATAGATCGCTCGGCTTTAATTTTAGTATAGTATAATATAGTAAAACTTGTCTGATTTTAATTTGAGTATAGTATATATAGTATAGTATAAACCCCAAAATAATTCTAGTATAGTATAGTATACTTCTAGTATTTAAGTAGCAAGGCATCTCTTTGTTTAAATATCTTCTTTAGACAGTAAATTATTCGGTATTTAAAAAAACTTTTTAGATTTTTTAAGATTTTTATGTTTTTTAGCTTTATTTTAAGGTTTCGCTTAGGCTTAGGGAAAACAAAGTTTTCTTTTGTTATGAATTTAAAAACGTTTCCAAAGATATTCTTTTCGAAGATATTATGTAGAATGTATTTTTTAGTGCCAACTAAAGTGTTTAAAAAAAAGATATTTATATTCCATGTTTGTTTTTAAAACATAATTAAGAAGCTCTATGTACGTTGAAATTTGATGACAATGGCAGGTAGGAAAACGCCTATTTTTTATTGAAAACGTAACATTTCCAGCTGTAGGAAACGTATTATCAAAGGTGGATATTCTAATAAAGGTATGTCACAGCGGTCTGTACAGCGTCCATCATAAAATCCAATTCGAGCCGTATGTCCGGCCCTAGGGCCGCATGTCGGGGCCTAGGGCCGCATGTCGGGGCCTAGGGCCGCATGTCGGGGCCTAGGGCCGCATGTCCGGCCCTAGGGCCGCATGTCGGGGCCTAGGGCCGCATGTCGGGGCCTAGGGCCGCATGTCCGGCCCTAGGGCCGCATGTCGGGGCCTAGGGCCGCATGTCCGGCCCTACGGCCGCATGTCGGGCCCTAGGGCCGCTTGTCCGGGACTAGGGCCGCATGTCCGACCCTAGGTCCGCATGTCCGGGCCTATATCCGCACGTCTGGGCAAGAGGACATCAGTTATTAGGACAGCAGAATACAGAGCAAACAATACACAATGCCTTTTTGTCTGCAGCCTCATAAACTTATTAAATAACTATGGTTTTTTTCTACAAATAATTTTTGTTTAAATAATTTTAAAAGCTAGATCGGAAAAATAACATATGTTAAGAATTTAACACAGCTTTTACGAAACAAAACAATTGGTAATAAAACAACAATTAGATCATTATTTATTTTTACGTGATTTTTGTTAAAGCAATCAAAGAAGAGCTGTAATAGGTTTTTTACTTACTTTTAAGTTCTGTCCGGACAGTTTTCACTTCACACTGTTCAATAAAATACCAGTTGAAATAAAGAACAAAAATTATTTTTTTACTTACATAAAATGTGTTTTATTATTTATTGTAATTATAGAACATTATAATATTTTCAAATATCCCAGCGACGAAAATTCGAATGAGTGGAAAAAAAGCAGGAAACAAAAGCGGTTTAAATATGTACAAATAATTTTTTTTGTTTCAATTCATTGAAAAAAATTAGAATTAATCTAAAATAAATAATAATATTAAATAAAAAATGTGGCAATGAAAATATGTTCACAGTTGGAATCGATCCCTCGACCCCAAAATGTGTGAAATTGGCGGACGGATGCTATCCGACTGCGCCATATACCCATCTACTTAACTTTTCTAATAGAGGGTTATAAACCCAAGGCCTCTATTCAATCTAAAATATTCATACACCGCAGATTAAGAGTACGAGAGCTATTGGCTATGGCCGTTGAAAAATCTTTAATTCAATAAAAATATACTATTTGGGACTTTAAATTTCACCCAATTAAATTAAATCCACGTTTAGTCGCAAATTTAAAAAAAATTAACCCCATTTTTACGGAAAATCGTATATTAAACCATAAATACAAAAAAATTCCATTAATTTTTACGTACGTGAAAAAGAGTAACAGATCCTCTTCATTGGAAGTATTTTTCCTATAGGCACCTTGCACTGAAACGCAGTTTATACATGAAGTATGCAATATACATAAGTGTCACTATAATGGATAATTACCGTACTCCTACCTATCTTTTCGTAGTATGCAGATCAACCGATAGAAAGCGCGCGAAATTTCGATCGGTTGATCTGCATACTACGAAAGATAAGTAGGAGATACGGTAATTATCCATTATGGTGACGCTTATGTATATTGCATACTTCATGTATAAACTGCGTTTCAGTGCAAGGTGCCTATAAAAAATAGTGCATATTTTTAAGGGGTTTAGAAATATTTCGTTGCAATTTCATTTTTAATATCAATTATTTTAACTATTTTATTAATATTATTAATGTGCAGTTTATAATTGTGGTATTTTTTCCTGATTAACACCGATATTAAATTTCTATAGAAACAATTTTGTATTTCACGAGATTTCCATATTCGAGATTTTCCATATTTAAGAAAACTGTTCGGAGAGACCTTAAAGAATTTCGTTTTTTAATTGCTGAAAACGAAATATTACAGTGATTTTAAGCTTTTATTTAGTTTTAATTTTGACCATACATTTTAATTAAACAAAAAAGCATGCAATTTTTGTTTAAAAATGACCTTTATAAATTGTAGTATGTTTGCCATCAAACTCCTGCCGGTAAACAATATTCGAATTTATAATGAACGTAATTTTTCTTTGCAAAATACCTTCGTCTCGTGTACAATAACTGATTTTATCGTGCCCGAACATGCGGCCCTAGGCCCGGACATGCGACCCTATGGCCGGACATGCGGCCCTAGTCCCGGACATGCGGCCCTAGGCCCCCAGATATGCGGCCCTAGTCCCGGACATGCGGCCCTAGCCCATTTACTATATTTTTCTTTTCTTAAAATTAAAAATTTGTGTAATTATGGATTGTGATTTACTCATTTTAATAGTTTTTTTTTTCAATTCTAGTAATTTACAACTGACACTGGATTAAGAAAATCCAAAATCTTTTTACAATGTATTCAATAAACGTTTTATCACTTTAATTTATTGCAATTATAAAATTTCCCCATAAAATTATAAATTTTTCCCATCGATGTCCCCATAAAAAACCTACTGACAAAGATTTGATTTATCAGTTTGAAACGGTGAATTATTCATCATTGTTGTTTATTGCAATTATAAAAATTATACACACTCCATCTACTTATGGACAAAGTAGTGATAAAAGTAGTAATACGACTAGTTAGTGTTAACTAGTACTAGGTTAGATAAACAAACTAGTACTAGACTAGAAATAAATAATTTTGATTTTTGCGGGACTAGACTAGACTAGATAATTTTCTTGGATTAGATAACTAACTAGTCTGGTCGGTCCAAATAATATGAAAATTTTTGACAAAAATCACTAATTTACATAATTGATTAGACTTCTATTATTTTTTTGCCAAACCTATGATGTAAATAACTAAAGTTTATTTTAGTACTTTTAAGAAAGGATTTATAACTGTGATAAAATTAAAAAAAAAATGAACTGGTAACAAAAATCTAAAGGCCTGTTCACTTTATATTTACGCACAATACAAAATGCAATAAAACCAGAATAAATAGGCGTTCACCCGTGGGAACAGCACAATGCATTATCAGACTTGGAACAGCTTTTTGTGTTTTGTGCGAGTAGAGACGCGCTTTGAAAATAACGTTCAAATTTACCTACAAAATACATATATTAGCTCTTATTTTTAGTTTTCTTCAGCTTTTTGGTTTAATATCAAATATTTTTTATCCCAACAATATTAATTTCAAATTTTTTCTCGATGGAAAAACGCTTTTATTGTCAGTTTTTGTCTTTTATTTTGAAAAATAACCTTTTAAATTGTATTTAACAATATTTTTAGCAAAAATTCATTTTGATGCACTATGAATTGTGCGTATATGAACAGATACTATAATGTATTGTGCAATATATATCCTGCGTTGTGCATTGGACCTTGCGCGTAAGTGTTAACGGGCCTTAACGATGCATATACACTCTAAAGCCCGGTTCACACTGCTGCGATAGGCGACAGGCGATAGGAGAAAGGCAATAGGTGACAGGCGATAGCGCCGTTCAGCTCACACTGAAAGAAAATTGCGATAGGCGATAGTAGTGTGTTGTTTTAATTTTAAACAGTGTTTAAAAGTTGTGCTAGCTTTTAATTCTAAAAAAATCTCGCATTCAGCCGCAATTTTGGATGATATTACCAAAAATATATAATAAAGGAAAAATCAGACACTTAGAACAAACTGCTTGTAAAAAAAGGTCCCATTTAAATGGGACCTGGTCCCATTTAAATGGGATCCCATTTAAATGGTATCCCATTTAAATGGGACCTATGAATAAAAAAATTACAACAATTTTTTTAATAAATAAATACGCATCATTTTATATTTTTTTATCTGAGCGGCGGTCTTGTAATTAAAAAATTAAAAAAAATTATTAACGCATATTTTTAATTGTTTTCGCGTGAGCGGCGGTCGGATATGCCACACATACACAGACACACAAATGCTTTTAGCGTCGTTATTAATTAAAAAACCTTGAATAAAAAAATTTTCTCTGGAATATATTTAAAATCAAATCACAAAATTTGCCAAACAGTTTAAAAAATCTACAAATTAATATGTTATTTATTCTGTATATTTTCTTGGTTTTTTATTTTTCAAACAGTTTTTATGGCTTATTGAGTTCGGCTACAGAAAAATAAATATCAAGTGTTTTAAAATAATATTCATAAACTAAAATAAAAATAATGGTTATTCAAAAAAGCAATAGAAAATCATAAGCGTGCAAAGCAAAAAAAAAACGAGAATAATCTTTTATTTATTATTTTTTATAGAATTATAGAAGCAGCTTTGAACAAGAACGAACTTCAATTGTGTGCACCTAATAGTTTAAATTAGAAATTTAGATACTAAGTAGTTGCTGTAACAATTTATTTATTAGAATTTATTTTTTTACAAAGAAAATCAATTTATATTGTTTACATAGCAAGGTAATTAATTAAAATGAAGATTTTAAAATTTAAAAATATTAGCAAGCCTTCATCGAAAATCACAATATGCACTATTCATAAAAGAATAAAAATAAAAAAGTCGTTTTTTTCAATTTCACGTCATTTTTCTTTGTTTCAGTTAAATTTATATTCAGTTTGGGACCTTTTACGTTTTAATTTTCTAACTTAGAAACAAACACACAAACTTAAAAATTAAATAGTAAAAAGCTTCCATGTTGAAAATCATATATAAATAGCCATGATAAATGCTCTATGAATAGAGCATAAAAAATTGGCACGTTTTTCAGTTACCAATCACTCCGAATTTCAATTACCAAACTACCGAATTGTTTATTTGGTTCTCCAAAGTAAAATATCAAGACTGTTATGGTCAAAATGATTATTATTAATCATTATGATTATATCATTATTGTTATTTTTATGATTATTATGATGATTATTAGTGTATTGGAAATTAGTGTTATTTCAAATTTCTTTAATAGTCTGTTATATTTTGATCCAAAACTTAACAGTAAATTGTTTACGCCTGATAATATTTCCTTGTCTTAAAAACTACATACTAAATGAAAGTAAAATGTTGTTTTGTATATAATTAAAATTTCTTCTTAATATTTTACGTATACTCCGAAACTGTTAATCAATGAATTTATATGTTTAATAAACCAAACTAAAGTTTAAAAAATAATGTCAAAGAAGAAAAACTGTTTTTTCATAGTTTAGGAATTCGAATGTTTTAAAAAACCGAACATTGATTGCAAACTGTTTTTGTGATTTTGTTAATTCTTTAAAAGAAAAATTGCGGATTTTCTTAAGAAATAATTGTTTTAAAAACGCGGAACATAACTTTTAATTTTTCTATTCTATTTTTTAATACTTTTTTCGACACTCAGGAGTAAGATTAACATTGGCAATAAGGTGATTATTAAAATCTTAAGTTTTTTTAACGGGCTGGGTCTATTTAAATGATATTTTTACAGTAAACAAAACAGTATTTACAGAAAAACTAAAAAGAACCTTTTTCACGAAACTAGATCACAATATGTTTCAATATTCGTCAGCTATAAAATAGGGTTGTATTAAGAAAACAATATAACGAAGCTAAAAGCATTTGTGTGTCTGTGTGTGTGTGTGCTCTCTAAAACATCTTACTGGTTTTCACTTTGAGAATTGCATGCTCTAACAGTAAAAATCTCGTACACCGTCAACCAAAACGGTTTTTTACTGGCATACCAGTAAGAAAATACTGGTTACGTCAGTAACCAATAAAAAAAATTGCTGATTTCACCGGTTACAGTTACTGGTTACCGGAGAATTTTTTTACTGGTATGACGCAACCAGATTTTTTTGGTATGCAGTAAAAAACCGTTTTGGTTGACGATGTATTATGTAACATGAATTCGAAAGTCAAAACCAGTGTTAGAGAGGGTCCGACCGCCGCTCACGCGAAAACAATTAAAAATGATGCGTTAATTATTTTTTTTTAATTTTTTAATTACGCACGTCAGACCGCCGCTCAGATAAAAAATATAAAATGATGGGTATGTATTTATTAAAAAAATTGTTGTAATTTTTTTTATTCATAGGTCCCATTTAAATGGGATCCCATTTAAATGGGATCCCATTTAAATGAAATCCCATTTAAATGAGATCCCATTTAAATGGGATCCCATTTAAATAGGTTCCATTTGAATGGGACCTTTCGATTTTTTGCCCATTTAAATGGGAATGGGATCCCATTTAAATAAGTCCCGTTTAAGATTTTAAATAAGTCCCGTTTAAATGGGACCTATTTAAAATGGGATCCAATTTAAATGGGACCTATTTAAATGGGATCCCATTTAAATGGGACCAAAATCAAAAGATCCCATTTAAATGGGACCAGGTTCCATTTAAATGGGACCTTTTTTTACAAGCAGTTTGTTCTAAGTGTCTCATTTTTCCTTTATTATATATTTTTGATATTACAGCATAAAATTTAGTTATTTTAAGACGACGACAAAAAAATGAAAATCGGCCATAGTGGGTTGTCTTATCAACCAAACAGAGTTCAAAAAGGAGAATATTATTCTTTATGAAGTATTTTAAACAGATTTCAAGCTTCCAAAATGATATCGCTTGTTTAGAAAACGGAACTCCGGCACGGCAGCCATTTAAAGCAGAAAAAGCTCCGGAATTCCGGAGCTTCCTCCGCTCTAAATGACTGAAGCTTCGGAGGATGATATTGGAGGGTAGAACCATCGCTAATCTAAGCAAACTGATGAAACTAAAGGTTAAACTGATGAAAGTTAAAATTCATTTTGAAGACATAATTTTTAACAAAGATTAAAAACTGTATTTTAATAATTATTTATCAAATTACTTAATCTGGAATCTAAATGCAATTTTTTTAGAGCTAAACTTGGTTAATTTTTGTATATTTTGTGAAAAGGTGGAATTAAAAAAAACTCTGCGTTCTTATTTGTTTTTAAAAAAAACGTCATTACCGCACAGTTTTTCTAATTTTCAGCGTCAGCCAGATATAATTCAACCATAGGCTATTTAGATCTCATCAATGTTTATAAAAAATTTTATTTAAATGTTCTTTTTTTAGTTTTATCATAAATTGCGGGTCGCTTTTGAACCAAAATTAGCAAATACCCATCGAAATTAATATTTTCACGCAAATTTATCCATATATAAAAAACCAACCAAACGCATCAAAAAACAGTAAATGTTGTGTGTATTTAAGTTCAATTCAAGGAAGCGTTATTTCTTTACATAAATTTGTTAATTTACGAATTTCGCACGTAATATGCTAAAACTGCTTGTATTTTGGCTGTCGCCTATCGCAAAATTGCAATAAGATTAGAACTTTGATCCAACCACTATCGCCTGTCGCCAGTCGCCTATCGCAAATTTGCGATAGGCGATAGTAATTTATTACTATCGCCTATCGCAGCAGTGTAAACTGACCAGAGCCTATCGCCTGTCGCCTATCGTAGCAGTGTGAACCGGGCTGTAGCGCTATCGCAGCAGTTCCTGTCGATAGTTGGTGTGGCGACAGGCGATAGGAAGAAGGCGATAGGTGAAAGGCGACAGGTGATAGGCGATAGTGTCGTTCAGTTCACACTGAAAGAAAATTGCGATAGGCGATAGTGTATTGTTTTAATTTTAAACAGTGTTTAAAAGTTGTGCTAGCTTTTAATTCTAAAAAAATCTCACATTCAGCCGCAATTTTGGATGATATTACAGCATAAAATTTAGTTATTTTAAGACGACGACAAAAAAAAATGAAAATCGGCCATAATGGGTTGTCTTATCAACCAAACAGAGTTTAAAAAGGAGAATATTATTCTTTATCAAGTATTTTAAACAGATTTCAAGCTTCCAAAATGATATCGCTTGTTTAAAAAACGGAACTCCGGCACGGCAGCCATTTAGAGCAGAAAAAGCTCCGAAATTCCGGAGCTTCCTCCGCTCTAAATGACTGAAGCTTCGGAGGATGATATTGGAGGGTAGAAACATCACTAATCTAAGCACATGACCTTTTTGTTTATGTTTCCAATTACGGTATATTTTTCAAGGCCAGGGGCCTATTTCATAAAAATTGCCTGTAATTAATTTAAATCTGTAAATTAATAAACGCATATTTTTCTTTTGTATTTTTAATAAAAAAGTATATTAATAAAATTGCGTTCAGAATCTAAGAAATTACAAATTTATAAATTCCGTAAATTTGAAGGTTATGCATTTTTTGTGTTGGTTTTTTGGTTTTTGTGTTTTTTGTGTGATTTTTGTTGTGATATTGAATTTTTATGATTTTTTTGTTTGGTTGGATTAGAGATAATATTTAATTTTGTTGATTTTATGAGATTTGTTTTTTTATGTATGTTTTATTTGGGATGATTTATTTTAAATTAGTGTTGGATTGGTGTTAATATTTAGATGGTATTTGTAATGTGGAATTTATTAATAATTAATTATTTGAAAAGAATTGTTTGGATAGAGATCTAAGATGTTAAGTGTATAGGTATAAAATTATGAGAGTGTAAATATTTTTGAGAGAATTTAAAAGAGATTAGGAGTTTTTATAATTTGTTATAAATTAATAGAGTTTTATTAGTTATAAATGCTCTTGCGTTTGAGGATTTGAAAGCTGTTATTTGCTGATATTTTGTTATTTTTAGTTGATGATGGTTTTTAGTTTGACTGATAATTCTTTATATGAATTTAGATGTTTTAAGTTTTAAATTAATAATTTTTACTTGATGTATAGCTATTTTTACGCTTGAAGGTACTTGAGAATTAGAAATTTTTAGAATCTTTTGAGGAACTCTCTATGATTGGCTTGTGGATTGATTATTATTTCTAAAATAAAAAAGAAATTGTATATCTCTTCTTCTATTGTAAAATGGAGGTCTTAGTGGTGAACTTTATCTTTTATAATTTGTCTAGGTTTAGATGGCTTTAGGAGTGTTAGACTATAGAGGTATTATGATTGGACTCTGGCTCTTAATGAAATCTGTGGATGTTATTTATTTTGGATTTTGAGGCTTTGACTGTTGTGCTGTTGTATATTAATAGTATGGAGTTGAGGAATTTCTAATTGGATTAGTGATTTACTAGGATTAAGTAGTTATAATATTTTTCTCTTATATAGTGTTCTGTTAGGTTGTTTTGGGTCTTGTTTTTGATTTTTATTATGATATTTTTGATTGTGTAAAACTCTAATTAATTATTTGAGATGATGAAGATTTATAGATTATTTCTATGAACTTTCTATGATTAGTTAATCTGAGGATCTTGAAAATTGTTGAGTGGTAATGGACTAACTTGAGAGATAGTGGACTTTTATATTGGGACTGTACTCTTGTGGCTATATTTCAGTGATATAATTATATAGCTAGGTGAAGATCTAGGTATTTATATGTCTTGTAATTTAATTTTAACTGTAAATAGGAAGTGCTCTTCTAGATCTGCTTTATCTTTCGTCTTTCCGCTATCGTAACTTATGGATAGTCTTAATAGGTTTTGAGTATGGAGTGTTCTGGATCTCTCGGATTGCCTTTAGAAAGTGAAATATTCAGAGATTATTGTGCTGTGGTCTTGGTTCTACTATGATCGTTTAGCTTTTACTTGAACTCTCTGGAGATAGATTTATGTGAGTATATAATAGTATGGAATCTGCTCTTGAGAACTTTTTTTCTTTTATACTCCGAGGTCTCATTTACTCGTTGATGATAGGATCGATGGATATTGTTTCTTCGGTAGATGTCTGGACGCTCTGAGTGCCTCGGTTCTCTATCGGTGTATATTTAGATCGTTATTGCTGCGTATATATTTGTAGTGATAGCTCTTCGCGTTTTTTCTTTTCTTTTTTTTATACTCTGTGCCGTATATTTTTGGTCGTTGCTGTCGTTCGTGCTGGTGGCTTCGCTTCTGAGATTTAGTATTCTATTCGCTTTCTGGCTTGTTGCTTGAGTGGCGCTTTCTTGTTCTTTTTGTTTTGTCTGGTGTTTTCTTTATTCTCTTGTTTTGGATTTTCTGGGGTTCCCGTTGCGTTATTTTTTTTTATTGTCTTTTGATTATATTTTGTCTTTACTATAGGTCTAGTTTTTTGTATCTGTGGTGTTTGTGATAATTTATACTTATATTGTGTTTGTGTGTGATATCTTTTTTTTTATTCTTTTATTTGTGTGTATTTTTTGTCTTTTGCTATTTCTTTCTTTTCTTTCTTTCTTTCTTGGCTTTGCCGCTTTTGCCTGTCTCCCATTGTTCCACTTGAATCGAGTTTGTGGTAATTTTTAGCTGGATCAGGCTTTTTACCGATCTCTAATTTAATCTTTTTATTTACTTTTTCTTTCTTTGTATTTTTTAATTAATAGAATGAAAAGAAATTAAATGCGTTTATTAATTTACAATTACAAAAACCTTTATGAAATAGGCCCCAGGGCACTGTTTTTTTTTTAAATTACAAGCATTCGATTTTTTTGTAAATGTCCATCTTTGTTTTTAAATGTCAATTTTTTCTTTGTAACTTTGAAAATCCTAGTGTTATACACACATTGGGCTGAATAAAATTTTTAAAATTTTAAAATTTTTATAAAAATTTATATAAACCTCATTTAAAAAAACTGCCGGTTAAACTGATGAAAGTTAAAATTCATTTTGAAGACATAATTTTTAACAAAGATTAAAAACTGTATTTTAACAAGAATACATGAAAATTAATTAATAAAGAAAAGAAGAATGAGAAATGAAGAACAAATTATACGGGCTATGTGTGGATCCAACCTAAATGCATACGTATGCATATTTTTATATGCATACGTATGCATAATTTTTTTTTAGTTTTATGCATACGTATGCATTTTTCCGCAAAGTATATGCATACGTATGCATTTTTTTAAAACTTTTATGCATACGTATGCATTTTTTTCCAACTTTTATGCATACGTATGCATAAAAATAGCAAAAAAATATACATATCAGCATATACCTTCCGGAAAAATGCATACGTATGCATATAGGGGGTTTTTTTTTTTATTTCCGGAAAATATGCATACGTATGCATATTTATTTTATGAATAATTAAATAATACGAATGCATTTTCCGGAAATATATGCATACGTATGCATTATATTGCTATTTTTATGCAGACGTATGCATTAAAGTTGTAAAAAAAATAATACGTATTCATAAATGTTTAAAAAAAATGCATAAGTATGCATATTATTTGCTGAAATATGCATACGTATGCATAAAACTAAAACAAATTATGCATACGTATGCATATAAAAAATGCATACGCATGCATATCATATGCATACGTATGCATAAAAAAGTGTGCATACGTATGCATTTAGGTTGATATCCACATTCCCGTATAATTTGTTCTTCATTTTTCTCATTCTTCTTTTTTTTATTAATTAATTTTTTATGTATTCTTGATTTTAATAATTATTTATCAAATTACTTAATTTGGAATCTAAATGCAATTTTTTTTAGAGCTAAACTTGGTTAATTTTTCTATTTTTTGTGAAAAAGGTGGAATTAAAACAAACTCTAGGCTTCTTTATTTGTTTCAAAAAACGTAGTTCACCACCAGTCTTAATTGTTCCCCTTCATCTCTCATTCTAATTTTCAGCGTCAGCCAGATATAATTCAACCATAGGCTATTTGGATCTCATCAATGTTTATAAAAAAATTTATTTAAATGTTCTTTTTTTTCATTTTTATTATAAATTCCGGGTCGCTTTTGAACTAGAATTAGCAAATACCCATATTCGAAATTAATCTTTTCACGCAAATTTATCCATATTTAAAAAAACCAACCAAACACATCAAAAAAAAAAAATGTTGTGTGTATTTTAACTTCGATTCAAGGAAGCGTTATTTCTTTACATAAATTTGTTAATTTACGAATTTCGCACGTAATATGCTAAAACTGCTTGTGTTTTGGCTGTCGCCTATCGCGAAATTGCGACAAGATTAGAACTTTGATCTAACCACTATCGCCTGTCGCCAGTCGCCTATCGCAAGTTACTATCGCCTATCGCAGCAGTGTGAATTGACAGGAGCCTATCGCCTATCGCCTGTCGCCTATCGCCTGTCGCCTATCGCAGCAGTGTGAACCGGGC